>JAWPHD010007770.1:0-124211 GCA_037043455.1 Cyrtodaria siliqua
CACGACACCACGCTCAGTTGTTCAAGATCGGTTAGATTAATCCTCGGGGTTATAGTGGGGCAGATTGGTGACATATATTGGTAAAATTGTGCATTTTGTGACAAAAGCACCAATTTGACAAATAGCTAGACAATACACTACTAAACATTTTTGGCTATGGACCCACGTCAGATTTTTAAAATAGCCGCCATTTTCAAATGGCCGCCAATATTCCATAAAGAATTAACGAAGCCCATAATTAATTGGTTTCATCAAAACTTGCTATTGTAAATACACTAAACTCAGGACATTGATAGACAATAAAATATGCAGTATAATTTGAGTCATTGATTTCTTCAAAATGGTCGCCATTTTCAAAATGGCCGCCAAAAAAGGCTGATTGTTTTAGAAAGCATTCAAATGTTTGATGTGTTTCACAAAGGTGTTGTCTTGATATATTTATGTGTATGTCTATACTTTAATAAATATTTGTTAGATACCATAGTTCAGTGGTAGGGGTTTTAGACATGTATACATACTATGCCAACTCTTAGACTAGTTTGTCTTAGTTGTCTTTAGCCGTAAGCATTTCTGAAGTGTGTTTAAGTTTCAGTCTCATATTTATTAGCGGCTTTAGTTTATAATAACTCGTAAGTATACATCCACTGACTTGATAAACTCTATTTAGATATACACAACAATCTTGAATTATTTATCTAGCATCCAAATTGATTAATCCAATATCAATTTGACTTTAAAACCTCTTGCGTATATATTTAAATACAATGCAGAATGTTTTAATGTTTGTGGTTATTTTATTACAAGTTTTAATATATCATTGGTGCAATATATTCCCCAATGAGTAATATGTAAAACTAATTTGCTTCCCTCAGATTGTTGGAAAAAATAATCTGGCTCTGAGTCCAATCAGAGGAAAAAAATCTGGCTCCATCTTCAGTCAATAAGATAAATGTAGATCTACTTCATCAGCCACTGGATTCAACATGGATATGTTTCACCACAATCTGGCTACATCCACAACTTCTGCTCAGAAGTTTATTGAAATCTCAAGTTGAAATGAGTTGTAGAAGACAGTGGTAGTATTCATGGTTGTAATAAATGTGATGTGCATAGATCATGGTAGTAATACATGTGGTAAACATTAGTCATGGCAGTTATAAATGTAGTAGGCCTATACACTGGCAATGGTGGCAGTAAATGTGTTGTATAAAGTGTTATAAAGTGATCATGGTAGTAATTTGGTATACATTGATCATGGTAGTAATGAACATGATATTCATGGTTATAATTAATGTGTATACATACATAAGTCATGGTTGTTATAAGGCCATTATTTTTTGATAATTTGTTTTATGAACCCTCCTACAACAAAACGAATTAGTTTTGTTTTATTTTTCCCTTCCTCCTACAGCTAATATTGCAATCATGTGAGGGTGACAGTGAACATTTGTCAACCTTCTAAGGCTATCTATTTTATTATACTGAAAAATATGTTTGAAAAAGATATTGGTCTGCTAAATTTTCTTTGAAATACATGGTCACTTCTCTCTGTTCAAATCTCTATTCTCAGCACCTAGAAAACGTTTTTTGGCGGATGGTTCTTTATGTTCTTTCGGATCTTCAGCTGTGATTTCACGAGTAAACTTTCAGCCATCTTCAGAAAGTTGTGCAAACTGTGTCAGCCATTTTAGTAAATGTTCACTGATTTTCATTTGTGTATGTAGACATACACGTTTCAGCATTGGAAATCCCAATACATAATTATAAACTTGCGTTGACTTCACAATCATAAGACAGTATTATACAGGGGTGACATTACAAAAAAATACTATCATTCAGAGACTCACTCCACATTACAAATGATATGCGATGTTACAAAAATGGGAAAATAACAGTCTTTGAACATTAAACATGGATGTTTGACATAAGGTATATTATTAATAAATATGGTATCAGTGGTCATGGTAGTAATAAATGTAGTATGCCATAGCTCATGGTAGTAATACATGGGGTATTCAGTGGTCATGGTAATAATGAATGGGGTATTCAGTGGTCATGGTAGTAATAAATGTGGTATTTAGTCTTGGTTTATTCTCTTGTTGCTCTGGCTTCTGCAAGTCATTGAGTACCTTCATTGTGGCTTTCTAGGCTATTGTTTTTTTGTATTATATTTGCACGAGCATATTTGTGTTTTACTTATATTGCCTACTGATGCTGCTTGTTGGTAAGAGATTAAATCATGGCGGGGATTCTTTATTTACACTGTCCTGTTTTAATGGGTTGACAGTAGGGTAAGTGTGAGGTTTGGTGCACCCTAAGAACCGGTTTAAAACCCAGTGGCCTACTTTGCCACTGAGCGTTCCAAGGCGGTAGCCCTATTGTCAACCCTTTGTGTTTGTGATGTCGTTTGCATTTTTATTACTTTGCCTTTTCGTTTGTCTGTTTGCGTGTTTGTTTTTGTGCTTTGTGGTTGACTGTCGTCCTTGAATGCTGCTTTCCCTGTCCGATATTTTTATCCTTCTTTAATAGTAGTCATGGTAGTACTAATGTGATATACAGTGGTCATGATAGTAATACTTGCAATATGCAGTGGTCATGGTAGTAGAATGAGGTAAGAAGTAGGAGTAATGTGAGTACTGGATGTTGGGCTAGGCAAGTCAGAGGTAGGGCGGCATGGACAGTTATTGGGGAAAAGGTGATTTTTTTTTTAGTTCTTTTATTTTTTTTTCTTATTTTTATCAAGTCTATAATAGTATCAATGTAGTATGCAGTGGTCATGATAGTATTACAATACAGGGTACTGGTACTTATGCGATGGACTTTGTGAATATCATCAACAAGTAAATGGACTTAAGAAGCAGCTTAGCACATGCAATGCCAGGTTACAGACAAAGCTATGCGCTATATGCCAGTGTTAGTAAGAATGGTATGGAACATGGTAGTCATTGCCCAGTACAAAACGATCCCTACCAAACAAAACATCCAATCAATCATAATTCAGAAGAGCAAAAGGGGGCTCACATAGAAAGCAGACAAGTACAAGCATAACTAAATATTAACACCAGCACATGAAGTTCTATCCACCAAATATGGAAAGATCCATATTAAACAAAATAGCTGTCGAAAGGACAGCATTCTCCACTATTCAGGTCAATTTTAAACAAGGTCACTGACACTTCTGTCTCACCAATCATGGTGCAGTTCATTCACAAGGTCAATTCTTAATTGTGGAGGTTAATAGGAGGTGGCGACTGAGGTCAGGGTGTAGGGGTGCGGGTGGGGGTGGTCAGTAAACATATATACCAAATATCAAAGCAAGACCTCAATACCCCAGAAAGAATATAAACTTGAAGAGGGTGGGGAGGGGAAGTGAAGTGTTACTGAATAGGGGAAAAAACACAGAAATAATATAATATTTTCATTGGAGATGGGGGTTGAGAGGAGGGTGTTGGAAGGGGATGGAAGAGAACATGATGGATGCAGACATGGTAACTGAAGAACTAGAATAAATATTTGTCTGTCTGGGGAAGGTGTGGGGTTTATGGGGCTAATGATATATACAGGCTTGCCATTGTTATTGGATGTATGTAGTGGTTTCATTGAAATATATGAAGCTGCTTAAAAAAACTTTATTCAACTCTAAGTTGAAAAAGAAAATATCATCTGGCCTAAAATGAAATAAAAAAGTTATGAAACATGGTTGTGTCTGTAAGTGATGACACTTGTCAAGCTCCTTTGGCTGAGATATATGGCTAGTGGGGTATTGAAATAAATGGACTTGCCAACAATAAAATAAAAGCAATTCTAAGTCGAAAATTATAGGCTACACATTTTCTAAAATACAATACAGAAAATATTTATCCAGAAAAAGGGCCATAATTTTGCTAAAATGCAATAGAGTGTCTGCTAGCATTCATGCTTTACTGAAGTTGTATTAATAATTAGCAATCACCTATTGAAATAAAGGACTTGCCTAAAACTTGAATCAGCATTTTGAAGTCGAACAAAAAAACATAACTTTGCTTAAATGCAATACAGAGTTAATATGGAACATGTGTCTACTAGCGCCCTTGATATTCCAAGCTTTACTGAAGTTTTGTTGATGTACGACTTTAAGTTGTAAAATAAATGGACTTTGTCAAAAAAGAACTTTAACCAGAAATTCAAAGTAATAAAAAAAAACATGCTTTGCTTAAATGCCAAACAGAGTTATGGAACATGTGTCTACAGTGTCCTTTGATGGTACTGATGACATATTTCAAGTTTCACTGACCAGTGGTTGCTGAAATAACAGGACCTTGGCTAACAACTGAAAACCAACCTGACGACGCAGACGTTGAGTAGATCTACAACAGCTCTTCTTATTCTACGAATAGTAAAACTTAAAAAAAAAATATTCTGGCTTTCAAGTTCACGAAAAAAAAACATCTGGCCAATGTATTAGGCGGAAAAAAAAATCCCGACTTTCAAGAATGAAAAAAAGAATTCGGCTCGAAGTAAAATCCCAGGCCCCCCTCCCCCCCCCCCCCCCACCCCCCCCCCCCCCCCCCCCACCACCAGAGATCAAATGGTCGGTCCCTTAGCATAAAATTACGTCGCGTTTAGGTTTTGTTTATTTGTTTTGTCTTGTAAATAACGTTTACCAGGTCAATGTATTTTAGGGTTTTATAAATATATATTGAACCGTTAATAATAATAACAAACAAATACTATGCCAAGAAGAACTGAGGTGAACAAATTCAACAGATTAATTACTTTCTTACAAACAACTATTAAACGAATTACACTTTTTACTAATTTCAACATGTTTGGCGGCCATTTTAAATGGTAGCCATTTTGAACTTAATATATACCCAAATTGTATTTCAAGACCCTTAGTCTATCATTTTCCGGAATTTGTTGCGATTGCCATAATATATGTTGGTAAAACCGATACATATAAGTTCACTGATTATTTATTATGTATTTGTGGCCATTTTGAAAATGGCGGCCATTTTGAAAAATCTGGCATGGGTCCATAGCCAATTTTTTCAGTACGGTATTGTCTAGCTATGTGCAAAGTTTAGTGCTTTTGTCAAACAATGCAAACAATTTTCACCAATCTGTCCCACTATTAGCGTAAACTTCAAAGTACATTTTCTCATAAAATATGTTTTGTACTACTGAAAGTTTTTATGTGCATTTCTTCTTAGCATAATGCTTTCACGTGCGGAATATCTGGTAAAAATATTTTCATTATCGGAAATTTAGAGAGATTTGAAATTTTGACTTAACGCTGGGTTAAGTTAACCGAACTTTGAACAACTGGGCCCGGACGAAATACCTCTCCATATATTTTATTTATTGTTTGAAAATTATTTTTTTTACATTGCAAAGGTTGAATTTATGAAAACAGATGACAATACAGATTTCATTTCAAATTGATCTTTCTACTGACTATAAATAGAAATTTCCTCTCGCAATTACAACTATTAAATGAATAAGATGTTTTCATACAATAAGACATTATAGCATAAAGCAAAACACTTACTTTTTAATCATTAACACTGAGCATTTGAAGTTGCTATATTTTCCCTCCAAAAAACAACAAAACTGGGTGTCTGGGTTTCTTTGCACTCTTTGTCAGAATCACATTGACTTATACGTTTGAAATAAATGGCAAATATCAATTGTTTAAAATGGCTTCAAGGAATTCTCTTTTTATATTACACCTGCTTAAAAACATGTAAGGTAACAAATGGCATTTCAATGGAAAACCAATGGTTTCATTTCTGTATCTTGACTTTCTTGTACAGCTGAAAATCCATTTATTAAATAAATGATCAATAATCAATGGTTTTGTTGACTACCTGTAAGAAGCACCATTTATTTTTCTTTAAATAAATGATGTTTCAATGGTTTTTCTGAAACAAATAGTATAGCAATGATAAATCAATGCAATTTATATGGAAAAAAAAATAAAAAAAATAGTTTAAGACATATAGATATATACAAGAGCTAACACGCAAACCTTGAACTGCCTTTATTACACATGCTATGAGCCATCACAATTTGGGTTCCATGGGAGCCCAGCATTTGTAGAAAACACAATTACTTACGCAACTCTTTACAACATATACTATAAGGAAACCAATTCCCTAATTCAGTTGAGTTAGGTAAAAAAATGGATTTCGTTGAATTAAATGTTTCGTCTACTTTGTGCTTTGACACACATGAAAGAGGTCTAAATGTTGAATTACCAACTTTGCCATAAGACATTTAATTCTAGCCATGTTACCTTAATAACTATTTGCCTTAGTTGCAGTACAATTATTCAGGATAGGAAAAAAAACGTAGTTACCGAGTGTCCTAAACGCAAAGATGGAATGTAACAAGAGCGGTTGGACAACAGGGTGGTCAACAATCAAGGCCTTGTTAATTTATTAAAAAAAGAGTTAAATAAAAGTAAACTAGAAGGGTATTTCACGAAACACTTGTGTGGCCTGTCGTGTGCTTATTTCAGCAAGGACAATTTGAAGACAGGCGATGCAAAATTCATGAATTATGGAGCTGCTTTTTTAAATTGTAAATGTTTTATTAACAAGAGCACCGCTTAGCGGGGCATATACGCCCGTTGTTGGCAATGTTAAGTTCTAGGTTAAACCTTTTTTTTTCAAAGGGGAATAATTAAAAAATATGAACCAGAGAGTTATGGGCCTTTATCAGATGTATTCATTGAATCATGCTGAATGTGTACAAAGTTTCATTGTCAGGTAAAAGTTAACGGATAGACGGACGAACAGATGGATGGACGCCATAACATAAATCGTGTCTACGGGCACAAAAAAGGGCGTAACTCTACACTGAATAATTGATAAGAAAGAACTATATAGTTTCATGACCGTAGGTCAATATTGTGCCAAGTTTATAATATGAGCTAGGTTAGGTTGCAGGTTCAAGTTTTATTAAAAACTCTGCCAAGATGAAATTCAGAGTTATTGGATATGTGTGCAACGACATTCCTTTGGGTAACAATGATATATTTGTGAAGCTTCATGAACATTGGTCAAATACGTTTCAATGTATGGTCTAGGTTAGGTTTTAATAAAAGGGGAATAACTCTGTCAAAATCAAAGTCAGTTATTAGATATGCGTAACAACATTCCTTGAGGTAAGCTGAAGATGTGTGCGAAGTTTTATGAATATAGGTCAAATACTTTTATTATTTATATTAAACCATTTTCCTATTTTTAGTAACAGCAACCTTGACCTTGATTCAAGTGACCTCAAATGCAATCCCAAGCTTCATTTTCATATAAGCTACCTACCCAGCAAGTTTCAACGAAATACCTAACTATTAACTACCTCACTCTTTAACAAAAGTTGCTGAGCGGAAACTATTTTTCTATTTGTACTAACAGCGACCTTGACCTTGATCCCAGTAACCCCACATGCAATCCAAAGCTTTTTTTCCATATAATCCACCTACATATCAAGTTTTATTGCAATACCTCACTCCTAACAAAGGTTATTGAGCAGAAACCATTTTTCTATTTTTAGTAACAACAATCTTGACCTTTTTTCTATTTTAGTAGCAGTGACCTTGAGCCCAGTGACCCAATACTTTCGATCATATAAGCTACATTACAAGTTTTATAGCAATATCTCATTACTAACAAACATTATAGAGCTAAAACCATTTTTCTCTTTTTAGTAACAGCGACCTTGACCTTGATCCCAATGACCCCAAGTGCAATCTCAATCTTTCTTTCCATTTAAGCTAACTACCAAGCAAATTTCGTCGCACTACCTCATTCCTTACAAAAGTTATTTTGCGTAAACCATTTTTTTATTTTTAGTAACAGCAACCTTGGCCTAGACCCCAAATGGAATCCCAAGTTTCCTCAATCTGATTAAAATCATATCCTAATTACGCTTTTATACGCTCCGCTATAGGATCTGACAACACTGCCTTGGAGGTCACGTCAGATCGACATCACTGAACGACAATTATCAAGGTCAAGGTCATATTTTGCGTTATTCTCCCCAAACTTAACCTTAGTTAGGTAACTTAACCCCAGTTTACTTTATGTGATTGTCTAACTTTATGTCTTTAGATACTTGTTCGTATGTACTGTTTTATTGTTGACATTGGTGGACATCACTGGACGACAAAAAATATCAAGGTCAAGTTCATATTCTGCTTTAATTTCCCAAAACTACACCCTGGTTAAACGACTTAACCTCAGTAACTTAACTTCTTATGATTACCTCGCTATTATTCGTTTGATACTTGGTCATATGAAGTGTTGTTGGTGGACATCATTTAAGCACAGATTTAATAAAATATTTCATAATGCCCTCAGACCGAGGTCTTGTTCTATTTTTAGTAACAGCGACCTTGACCCTAGTGTCCCCCAAATGTAATCCAAACCTTCCTTTCCAAATAAACTACCTACCCAGCCAGTTTCGTCGCAATACGTCACTCCTAACAAAGCTTACTGAACGGAAACTCTATTTTTAGTAAGTGACCTTGACATTGACCCCAGTGACTCTAAATGCAATCCCAACCTTCCCTTCCGTATAAGCTACCTACCCAGCCACTTTCGTCGCAATGACTCGCTCCTAACTAAAGTTACTGAGTGGAAAACATTTTTCTATTTTTAGTAATAGTGACCGTAACCCCAGTGGCTCCAAATGCAATCCCAACATTCCTTTCCGTAGGTCTAACCCGAACCCTAGCTTCCTTTCCATATAAGCTATATACCCAGCACGTTTTGTTGAAATACCTCACTCCTAACAAAAGTTATTGAGTGGAAACCATGTTTTTATTTTTAGTAACAGTGACCTTGACCCCCAATGCAACCCCAACCCTCCTTTCCATATAAGCTACCTACACTGCAAGTTTTATCACAATGACTCATTCCTAACAAAGGTTATTGAGTGGAAACCATATTTTTAGTAACAGTGACCTGACCTTGACTCCAGTGGCCCCAAATGCAATCATAGTGGAAACCATGAGCTTGACACTGCCTGCCCGACCAAATGACATTCACCAAACTAATAACCAGGCTTTTCCAAGGGCAATGTACCTTTGAAGTTTCACGAGTGGTATTTATGGTGTTGAAGTTATCGTTCGGAATGCATATTTCCATATAACATCATGTCAACCTTGACCTTTGCCCTACTGACCCCAAATATTTTAGGGTTCCTCCTATCACCAAGGGCAATGTACCTATGATGTTTCATGAGTGTGGGGTGTTGTGGTTTCAAAGTTGTCATGCGAATGCATATTTCCATTTAAGTTCATGGTGACATTGACCTCTGACCCCAAAACAATAGGGTTCCTTTTCTTACCAAGGACAAAGAATCTATGAATTTTATGAGTGTGGGTATTATGGTTTTGAAGTTATCAGGCAGAATGCATATTTCTATATAAGGTCATGGCAACCGTGACCTTTAACCGACTGGGACGATATTGAAAATATGGACCAATTTGTTTATTGGAACAGTAGAGTACAACAGACACGTTATGTTTTAATAAACAAAATGTATTTAATAATGAAATAAACAAGGAAGATAGTTAGATATGAAACTTGAAATAGAAAGAAAAGAAATATCCTGGAGTTTTAGACGATCACTCAATACTAATATAATACTTCCTATTATGAGTTAAGAAACTCAAATGTCAAACACTGTACACTTTTTACAATTGAACGTCCTTTCTCGTGTTCAGCCTGTCTATATAATATTTAATTGTTGTGGATTCTTACTCAAGTCTTATTGTATGTACACGCTGTTGCGTAACTCCAGAGTATAATATACATAGTCATTCATTTTAAAGGTACACCGTCTAGTATTAATTAATGTAAATTTGTTACAGCGACTGACCCCAAAAGCATAAGGGTTTCACCTCTCACCTATCGCAGTGTAACTATGAAGTTTCACGAGTGTGGTTATGCTTTCGAAGTTATCAAGCGGAATGCATATTTCCATATAAGGTCGTGATGAACTTGACCTTTGACCTACTGACCACAAAACCACCTCTTACCAAGGACAATGTACCTGTAAAGTTTCATGATTGTAAGTGTTATGGTTTCGAAGTTATCACAACTAAATTGAATTGAATTGGGTTTTAAGGTCCATTTTTCAAACGGGCATAAAAAAAACACATAAAAAAACAAGTGTTCTGAATATTTATTTTAAATCCGATACCACATATAAATGTAAAATGCCTGCTCTAACTGTCAGCAGGCATTTCATGGAGCTAAACAATGGCAGGGTGTTACAATACTGGCCTTTCACAAAACATAGTCAAATAAATTTCATAACATGATTATTATCATTAACACAGCAAAACCTAATTTGTCACATACATTTGAAAACAGCAGATTTTAGTTAAAACTAAAATAATGAAGTCAGGCCCATAGCTACGCCGAAGCACACAGTTTTGGGAAGGAACATACCTTACATATGAACACAACTCTAGACTCCAGCATAGATATACATGTCGAGGTGTCAATGCAACACTATTTTATCTTGCTTCTCGATTTGTTTATAGTGACAATAGTTTTGCATTCACCCTCGATTGTTAATGATAATCACTGATGGTGATGAGGGTGAGGTGGGATGCTCAATACACCCAAGAAAGCGACAAGAATTTGCCTCGGTTAAATTGCAGGGCTAGGTATGGGTCTGAAAGTGCTTAAATTAGATTTTCACTTGAGAGAATGGATCAGTAGGAACATGAACTATTGTTTGGGGCGCTTGTTTCAGCCAAAGGTTTTTCTGCAGTAACTCGAGCAATTTAAATAATACGTACATCAGTTATATATCATTAGAACGGGCATTTTTAGTGGTAAATAAAACTACTTTAATTTTGAAAATCAGTTGATAAAAAAATATTTTACAGCCAAAATGATTTTTTGATGGGGCTTTTCCTATGTAAATTCCTTGTTGGTGGGACAGCAGAAAATTACAAAATGTCAAATAACTTCAGTAAAACTTAATATTTTGTTATAAAACTTTCAGGGTGTCTTAATGTACTAATATCCAACAATTTAAAACTATTTTTGAATAAAAAATCTAAAAAAATATATTTTTCAAATTTTTCATGCAGCAGTATTTTGCATTGAAAATGACCCATCAAAATCAACTTTCGCACATGAAATTTTTATTTCTCAACCGATTTTGAAAAGTAAGGTATTTTTATTTACCACTAAAAATGTCTGTTCCACATATATATAACTTATATAGGTAGTAGATTAATTTATCTTAAAAGTCCAAAAAACCTTTGGCTGAAACAAGTGCCCCAAACAATAATGCACGAATATAATCATTCTACAATACAGACTTTAAAGGGACTGAATGCGAGCTTTAAGAAATATGTGTATCAATCCAAATATGAATAAAACATTCATAGTGTGTCCGAATTATTGTTAATGATATTGTTTAGTTGGGAAAACTAGATGGCTTGGCTAGTTTTTATTGTATAAATCATTAATAATAATTCCTATGATGCTTAAGGGCTCAGCCCCGTGTGGTTCTCGGGGGCCCCGTTTGGTCACGGGGCAAAGAATAGTCCCTTTAGAGGGATAGGCAGAGGGGTAGAATCCCCCCAAATTCATGTTCATTTTATCATTTTTTGTTCATGTTCATTAAAGGTCTTCATCATGATCCCAGTAATGTGTTGGTGCGCCTTAAAACCCCAATTCAATTCAATTCATTTTCATATGAAATGTACATATGCCGTAAAATAAGTTGCCCGTTACCTTCGGTTTAATTAATGTTTATGAAAATGTTTGGCCTTGAAAACAGGACAACTCTGCAGAATTTGGTTGCTAAATCATCAGTATTAATTTAAACGGAGAATATATTGCTAACAGTTGTGTATATAATTCAAATAAGTGTATGTACTTCGACCACAAAACTGGAATTTATAAGAATTGAATTGAACTGGGGTTTTAAGGCGCACCAACACATGAAAAGGTTATAGGGCGCCTAAAAGGCATGAACATGCCAGGCTCATCTTCCATGTACATCGAGATAAAATATGGAAAATGGGCCTAGAACCTTCTCACCCTGAACTGCAGAGTTGCTGCAAATTCTATCGTAGAAACTCCATTTACGCTGGAGCCACGTTATTGTTTTTCTGCCACTGCTCTTTTGATGCGAGCGAGATAGCACCTGAAACAATGCAGGGATCATGATGAAGACCTTTCCCATCTAGTGACCAAACGGGGCACCCGGGGCTCATATGAAAATGAATCAGATTATGAGGGTTTTAGTTCGTACCTGATTGGTTACCAATCAATTCTCCAGACCGCCTCCAGTCCCTGTAAGCACAGTTGGGATCAGCTAATACTAGCATTGCATTTGATTTGAAATAATGCAGTTTCAAACAACAGAAACTACACACAGCATTACCATAGAGATAAGAACATCTTTCTTTTTCTTTTCAAACCACCAAAAACATTCCATGTTAAACACGTTTTATACAATTTAAAAAACACGAAAACATAACAACAGAGAATAAACAATAGATGTCAATTGGTTATTAGCATGTGTGATGGTACTAACACTACAGTATGAAGGTATGTATATGTGTGCATGTGTGGGTATTATTAAATTGAATTGAATTGGCTTTTAAGGCGCACCAACACATGAAAAGGTTATATGGCGCCTAACAGGCATGAACATGCCAGGCTCATCTTCCATGTACATCGAGATAAAATATGGAAATTGGGCCTAGAACCTTCTCACCTCGAACTGCAGAGTTGCTGCAAATTCTATCGTAGAAACTCCATTTACGCTGGAGCCACGATATTGTTTTTCTGCCACTGCTCTTTTCATGTGAGCGAGATAGCACCTGAAACAATGCAGGGATCATGATGAAGACCTTTAATGAACACGAACAAAAAATGATAAAATGAACATGAATTTGGGGGGATTCTACCCCTCTGCCTACCCCTCCAAAGGGATCTGCAGTGGCCCTATTCTTTGCCCCGTGACCGAACGGGGTCCCCCGGGAACCACACGTGGCTAGAGTATTATTAAAACAATCCAGTATGAAACAGCAACTGTCAGAGTTACTTAAGCTGCCACTCGTGCTAGGCCACTCATTTCAAAGTAATAAAGGTTAATTTACAAATTAACCCGTCCCGTCACACATTTGCTTGTTCATATAAAAAATATTCTTCAACCACAAATCAGTCTTAGTAAAGAATTAAACTGAATTGGTGTTTCATGTGCACCAACACATGAAAGGTTATATAGCGCCTAACAGGAATGAACATGCCAGGCTCATCCTCCATGTACATCAAGATAAAATATGGAGAATGGGCCTAGAACAGTCTCACTCCATTTACGCTGAAGCGAGATTTGAGCGAGATGGCGCCTGAAACAATGCACGGGTCATGATGAAGACCTTTAATGAGCATGGACAAAAAATTATAAAATGAACGGGGTGTGGGGGTATTGATTCTGCCTTCCCCTCCAACTCTTAGTAAAGACATATGCATGCAAAATGTCATATTAAATTCAACAACTCTTAAGTATCTTTAAACAAGTCTCTAGACACGTTTCATATTAACTTCTATGTAGTTTCTGAGAAAGTTCTCTAACGGATGTCAATGTCCATGACCAATGCGCAAAGCTCTGATGACCTTTGGCCAGTAGAGCTAAAAACAAGTACAGGCAAAAACAGGCAGTCTTTCAAGTAATCCTTTTAATATAAATAGATATTATTTGGTCTTCATTATTTTTATTCCAAGCTTTATTTTAATGTGTATATTTTCCAAAATGAAACATCTAGGTTTATAGTTAAAGGGACGCACAGCAATCTTGAGTTGTACATCAAGCATTAAAATTAGCACCTCAATTTATTAATCCTGTATCATTTTGACTTTAAAACTTCTTGCATATAATTAAATACACGAGATTTCAATTTTCTTTGTTGTTCTATCAAATGTTTAAATATATTATTGGTACAATATAAAATATAGTTAGTAATATGTAAAAACAATTTGCTTTGAAATATTTAAATAATGAATATTACTGATAGAACACATGAAGGAAAACTAAGGCACCACCCTTAAGTTTGAAATAAAGCAAGAGTGCCACATGTCCCTTTAACCCTTAACCCGCTAAGCACTATTATAATAGCATTTGCGTCCATTGTAAACCCAGATCAGCCTGCAAGTAACTCACACGCTGCTGATCAGTCATTTTCCCCAAAACACTCCTATGTCACATAAATGGTCTTAATTCAAATAAAGAACAGTCCATTATATATATGTAGCGGGTTAAGGACTAAAAACTATTACTTTTAAGTGATTTTCGACTAAAACAGGAGAACTTTTTGCATGATCCATGCACGCTTATGTCACTGCTGACTGTTATACACAAGATACTGTCATTCATCTACATCCACTCTGGCTTGGATTTAAATGAATCAAGATCAGATTATTTAATTCATTACCCTACCTTCTGCTAGACTCAGTAATTATTAATTAGTAATGCGACCAATATATTCCTAAACTTACTACCGTAACACATAAACTAATATCTTGTACTTTTCTTTCTCTACAAAATAATTATATAAATCTTACAGATATATGTTTACAATAAAATATCACACTAATTTGAAATTACATATTCGATGTCTCCAGCGATATCACCAATGATTTCCCGTTTGTATCGTTCCACCAAATTGTGATAATGAACATACTGTTGACCATTCTCCAAGGCATGGATGCCAATGATAAAAGCCTGCATGATTTTGGCAGGCACCGATGCCAGTGACAAAGGCCTGCATGATTCTGGCAGGATGGATGCCAGTGATAAAGGCCTGCATGATTTTGGCAAACATGGATGCCAGCAATAAAGGTCTACATGATTCTGGCAGGCATGGATGCCAGCAATAAAGGCCTGCATGATTCTGGCAAGCATGGATGCCAGCGATAAAGGCTTGCATGATTCTGGCAAGCACAGATGCCAGCGATAAAGGCCTTCATGATTCTGGCAAGCACGGATGTCAGCAATAAAAGCCTGCATGATTATGGCAGGCATGAATGCCAGCGATAAAGGCATGCTATTTATGTCTGCATGAAAAATATACTACACAAATGTCAAATGAAAGGGGGTCCTTCGTTCTGTTAACACATCACGTTGGGTTATATTGGGACAGCAACCTCAGAGGGAGATGAAATGAAAAATGATGTTTCCCATCAGACATGCCTCCGCCAGGCATTGAACCCCAGCGGGGCAGAGGTCTGTAGCTCTAAAGCACAAGGCCTTATCCACCGACTTACTGAGGCCACTCACAAATGTCACGTTCTTGTATATGGTAAAAAATATTTAAAAGGTAAAACATGGTTATGTTTATAACAAATATTACAAAAATATCAACCTGGTATGAACTATTACAAAATGTATAACAACATAAATAAATATAGGGGGTATTTACATCAAGGGCTGGAATAGACAGGAACATAAATGACAATATGTATATGTAAAATAATCATCTACTTTGTACTATCAAACTATTCAAACTACTTAAATACACAGCTTAACAGTCCACTCAACGAGAAGCAGTCGCTGACGGCTAGATCCCTGGCCAATAGTAAAACCGAACTTTGACCTCTGAACCCTGACTGACTTTGTTTGACCATTTCATATTGGTATAGTAAGAAATAGGACACAATATTCTTGGGCCTGAGTACATGTACATTCTACTTGTTAAAATGGCTCAATGTTTGCATGTAGCAACTGTCAGACAGAAAGTGACTTAAGCAGTATATCAATTAGATGCAAATAAAACTAGAAATGTGTCCATGGGACACGGATGCCCCACTGAAAACAATCAGTGTAAAACGTATTGATGAAAAAGGGGCCGTAACTCTGGTAATACTGCGTCAATTTTGACTCCGAATCGACATACACATTTTAATATCATAGGTAAGCATCCTGTAAAGCTTGAAAAGAATGGAGGAAAACTGTGGGAGGAGATAGACACACAAGCTATTTTAAGGTAAAAATTGACGAAAAAGTGGCCATAACTCCGGTAATACTGGGTCGATTTTGACACCGTAATGATATGCACATCTTGACATCATACGTAAACATCCTGTAAAGTTTCGAAGCAATCAGTTGAAAAGTGGAGGAGATAGATGCAAAACCTTTCGGGACGGACATGGGTAACGCTATATGCCCCCTCACCATTCGGTGGTGGGGCATAACAAACATCACTGTAATCTGTAAAGCAGTATCAGAAAAGAAAAAATGTTTTTTAACATTTCCTATCATGTTCACCTCTTTACTTTCCCTTCAAACAGTTGTTCAATGGGTCATAAACACATATTTATTGTTATTTAGAGCTGCCACAGAAAGAGGGGAAGGATATATAAGAATCCGGGTACCTGCCACACTCTTACTAATGAATAGATTCCTATGCTTTTTTAACCAGCTCGGAGGAAAGACTCTGATTCACAGGACCACCCTTCTTATGCACCTATCTGACGGACGAGGCTAAGGGAAAGCGACTTGCCCAAGAACACCCACTCAATAAACTCAGTGGAGCCGATGAGGCTAAAACCCGTGTCCTTTGGATTTCAAATCCAATGTGCTCCCCACTAGGTCAAGCCAGCCCCAAACCTTTAAACAAGGAATTCATCCAGACTATGGTCTTATGGTTTACCGCCAAATTGCTGGACTCGATTTCTCAAAAATGCATGAACTCAAATCTTGCGCGAGACACAGTCTATACACACAACAAGTTTCATTCCATTATCTCATGTGGTCACACAGACATTTTGATTCATAATTAACGTGACTAGAACACGGTCATTTGATAACTAACAAATCAAAACAGTTGATTTGCAAAATTTTACCGAAGATAAAAAGAATTAGTCAGCATTACAATAATAACAATCACTTCAACTCTAAGAAGACACTGAAACAAGTAATGCAACAAAACAGTGCTTTAACTTTACACTACCAACGTATTTTGCTAAACTGGTACACGACTTAAAGTGTGTAACTACAGTAAATTGCGATGATTTAAACGGACTACTACTTATTAATCGTGCCAAACACGATACTTTTTAGAATGTGGTAAAAGTGATATGCGTACTTTGTCGGAGTACAAACATGTACAAAGTATAACATTCTTTTCACCAGCTACAGATTTTCATCTTAAAATACTCAACAGTTTTCTTAACTAAGAAGTGTCTAGTTATCTAAAAAGGCTAACTAATTATTGCCTAAAATGCAACAATTTGTGATTTTTTAAAATTAGGGCTATTTCATTAAAACATACCCAGGAACCCAGGAAGGCAATTTAATAAACATTGAACCCTGTATTCCAAATGTTGGTTCTTTAAACACACTTTTGCATCTATGGGTTGGTGTTTAAATAGGATGATAAACAAAGAAATGATCGTTTGAAGGTTCTGTTGAAATGGACATGGAATTAATTTTAAAAGTGCCTTCCTGGGGTCCCCCCATTTTTGCTTGAATGGAATAGCCCTTAGAGGAATTTTGTTTCCTTTTGTTTTTTAAAAATGCCAAAATAATTCTATTTTTTTGGTATGTTTTGTTTAAATAGTCTATTTGAGGGTACAAAGCAACACTGTTGTATCTTCTTCTTTATGTATGTGTAGTTACAACATTGTGGTGTCCAGTTCTCGAATAATGATTATTTTAAAACTTCGTAGTCTGAAGCTGGAGAACTTCATGCATACATGTAATTTCTTTGGCAAACCAAATGTTTTCTAATTTCTTTGAAATCAGATTTTTTTTGGATTTCATCACGTTTTTGGTATACAAGTTTACAGGGGATTCCTTTGGAAGCTGTCATGTGACTTTAATGGGACCATCTATGCCACCACTATGTCTACTGAACCATCACTCCTTCAACAAAACCATCTATGCCACCAATCCAAGACGACTCACTTTGGCCGATAAGAAGGTGTGGAGGACAAACACCAATGGTTTTGGACATGATTCCAGGTCCAACTCCTGCAATAAAGAAACAAACATAAGAATTATCTTGACAATAAATCTTCAGCATTTATCTTTATCAACTGACTTCAGAATTTATATATAATTAATATTGATCATTTATCTTTAGCATTTAACTTTATTTTTAGCATTTATCATCTAACATTTATTTTTCTTGCAAACCGGATAAGGTTGTCTGCATGTTTCAATGGATGGAAAGCCTTATCTTACATATGGCAGGGGAGATAAGCCATGCACATCAACATTGACAATGTCAACAGTTGCACAACATACTTGTGTCAATAAACACGCAAAACATTAGTAGTTTGCAACGTCAATACACAAAATATCAATGATATGCAAGAAAAATAACCCATCATGGGTATCCAGTTCCAACAGGGAAATTCCAACCCTCGGTATAACTGTTTTATTTCAGTAGGCTTTCTACCAGCCTCTGACAAAAAAGTAGGAAAAAAGTAGGAGGTTTCCAGACAGAAAAGTAGGAAGTTTTCTGACAAAAAAGTAGGAAAAGTAGGAAAAAATCTTGGTTATATAAGTTTAGTGTGTACATTCAGTATAAGCTCACAGATGAATATACAAGCTAAAATATACCTTGATTGGTCTTTAATAATGCAATTTCTTACACTGATACGTCTATGTATTTTCTCTTTGCTTGACAAGTTTCTGTTGTTGAAATATGTTGCCACCAAAGTGATGTAAACCAGTGAGGGACATCTTTGGAACAGCTTTCATCAACAGAAACCTGTCAGTTGGACATCATTTTTTCTTATGCTGCAAATAAACTAACAAAACAGGCATTTTTCTAATTTTCATGAAAAACAATTCTCAAAAACTAGGAATAGTAGGAGGTTTTCATGAAAAAGTAGGAAAAAGTAGGAGGCTGTTAAAAAAGTAGGAAAAAGTAGGAACGGTAGAAAGCCTGTAATTGGAACCTCGGCAGAGCCTCGGTTACGGTAAAAGGTTATACCTCGTGTTGGAATTCCTGATAACCAGATATCCATAAGGTTCTTATAATCTTCAGCATTTATCTTTAGCAGCTGAGACAGATTTATGTAAATCACAACTCATTCTTGCATTTTCTTAACATACAAATGTTTAAGGTTGTTTTTAGTCTATTATTACTCGATCTATTGTTTATTATTTTGTTTTATAAAGCTTTTAAAAGTCATTATTCATTGTCTAAAAGGCAGTCACGTGTAAGTTCTTAGTATGAACTATTGACTTTAGAACATTTCCTATCCGGTTCAATCTGGTTTTGCAGGTCAATAGTCTGAGAATGACGTTACGCTTTCCCATGACGTGACATGTATGTAAACAAGCCAAATGTAAGCAAACTAATGCAGTTTATATGATTTAATATAATAAAACAACTATCTACTTCTGTTTCAGTAAATAGTTAAAAACTATTCATCCTCGGGAATGACTATTGACCCAAAGCAGTAAACTATTGACAAAGATGAAGTTGAGGTCAATAGTTTACTGCTTCGGGTCAATAGCCACTCCCTTGGATGAATAGTTTTAACCGTTGACCTCAACAGAAGTAGGTAGTTGTATAATATTTGTCAAGAGGATGTGAACTCTGTTTAAATAGATAAATTTATAGAAGTGACTTCTGTAACCTTATACAAATGAATCAGTATAGAATATTCAAGATTATACAGTAACTTTTGGAACTTTATAACTAGCAAATACAAAATGCCTGTCTTTATGCCTAACAATGTCAAAATTGTAGGTCATTCTGAATTACATTCAAACATGTTTTTTAACTTGAATTTGATCGGATCGCAAGATGCACTGTGAGAACACAGTACAAAACTTTTACATAAATCAATACTTTACATACATGTTCTCCCTCTTCTGCAAAATCTAACCACAGCAGTCTGTGTCCGTCATCAGCCGACATGCGCAATTTCTCGTACGGGAAATACCACAGTAATTTTGGTTTGTCGCCCTCAATGGGAGGCTTGACCGCATGCAAGGCAAATCCATTCTCATAGTGTAGGGTCAATTTGCCTTTCTGAGATTGCCATACTGCCGCTGCAATAATTACGGTAGAGACAGTAAGGTTCACATTGTAGTTTTTTAGTTAAATTTTATGAAACTTGTATGGTTGATTGTTCGATGGATAAGATTTTGAACCTACATGTAGATATCACTAGTCTATGGAGGTTTTTGTACAGCAACATACTGTGAACTGAATTCAAAGGACTGATTTGATTGGATAAAACTGACAACTTGAAGACAACCAATTATATGCATATGTCAGAAACAGATATAGACATGTATATGTCAAAAACAGATATAGACATATATATGTCAAACACAGATATAGACATGTATATGTCAAACACAGATATAGACATGTATAAGTCAAACACAGATATAGACATATATATGTTAAACACATATATAGACATGTATATGTCAAACACAGATATAGACATGTATATGTCAAACACAGATATAGACATGTATATGTCAAACACAGATATAGACATGTATATGTCAAACACAGATATAGACATGTATATGTCAAACACAGATATAGACATTTATTTGTCAAACACAGATTAGACATTTATTTGTCAAACACAGATATAGACATGTATATGTCAAACACAGATATAGACATTTATTTGTCAAACACAGATATAGACATTTATTTGTCAAACACAGATATAGACATTTATGTCAAACACAGATATAGACATTTATTTGTCAAACACAGATACAGACATTTATATGTCAAACACAGATATAGACATGTATATGTCAAACACAGATATAGACATTTATATGTCAAACACAGATATAGACATGTATAAGTCAAACACAGATATAGACATGTATATGTCAAACACAGATATAGACATGTATATGTCAAACACAGATATAGACATTTATTTGTCAAACACAGATATAGACATTTATATGTCAAACACAGATATAGACATTTATTTGTCAAACACAGATACAGACATGTATATGTCAAACACAGATATAGACATGTATATGTCAAACACAGATATAGACATTTACATGTCAAACACAGATATAGACATGTATAAGTCAAACACAGATATAGACATGTATATGTCAAACACAGATATAGACATTTATTTGGATTAACACAGATATAGACATTTATTTGGATAAACACACCCAGAAACATCAATACAATTTATCACAAAACAAGAGAACCAAGAAGGGCTGAGAATGCTCTCCAGGTTAACATAGATGGCTTTTAATTTTACAATGACTTTTTCTGTCAATCGGATACAAATAACCAAATATCATTTACTATTGCAACCTGTAAAGCAGTATCATAGAATATAGCTTATTTCTGGTCTATTTTCCTTCAATGTTTTACACTATTGACCATATAACCAGGAATTTGATACTTTAAAGTCAATAGGTGTAACAAACATGTATTTAAATCTCATAAAAGATTGAGTAGAACTTAATCTAACAAGAAAACTTATCATATGGCCTTGTATCACCCAGCACTTTTCAATCTGCAGTCCCATCAGTAGTTTTAAAGTTATGCTCCAGACAAGAATTGCAGGTGTAAAATTACAAAGGGCAATAACTCTAAGTTGAATGAAGACAGAGTTACGGTTCTTGCACTCTGCACTTCCTCTCATTGCCCTCTATCATTGTGTGAAGTTTCATTTTAGTTCCATCAGTAGTTTTGAAGTTATGCTCCTGACAAGAATTCCAAGTGTAAAATTACAAAGGGCAATAACTCTAAGTTAAATGAAGACAGAGTTAGGGATCTTGCACTCTGCACTTCCTCTCATTGCCCTCTATCATTGTGTAAAGTTTCATTGCAGTCCCATCAGTTGTTTTGAAGTTATGCTCTGGACAAATATTCTAATCATAAAATTACAAAGGGCAATAAGTCTAATTCGAATGAGGACAGAGTTATAGTTCTATGCACTCTGCACTTTCTCTCATTGCCCTCTAGCATTGTGTGAAGTTTCATTGCAGTCTCAACAGTAGTTGTGAATTTATGCTCTGTATAAAAAATGTAAGTATAAAACTACAAAGGGCAATAACTCTAATTTAAATGATGACAGATTTCCAGTTCTTGCACTATGTACATCCTCTCATTGCCCTCTATCATTGTGCGAAGTTTCATTGCAGTCCCATCAGTAGTTTTGAAGTTATGCTCCGGACAACAATTCTAAGAATAAAACTACAAAGGGCAATAACTCTAATTTAAATGATGACAGATTTACAGTTCTTGCACTCTGTACATCTTCTCATTGCCCTCTATCATTGTGTGAAGTTTCATTGCAGTCCCATCAGTTGTTCTGAAGTTATGCTCCGGACAACAATTCTAAGTATAAAATTACAAAGGGCAATAACTCTAATTTGAATGAGGCAGAGTTATGGTTCTTGCACTCGGCACTTCCTCCCATTGCCCTCTAACTGTGTGAAGTTTCATTGTGTTCCCATCACTAGTATTTAAGTCATGCTCCAGAAAAAAGTTTGACAGACGGATGGAACGACGGAAGGACAGACAAAGCGGCGACTATATGCTCTCCCAAAAATTTCGGGGAGCATAACAAGGGGACCAAATCTAAGTCGTTCACCAATGACTTGGTGAAAAAAGAAAACTGTCAAATACCTGGGCCTGTATTCATAAAGCTTCCTAGCAATATCTTAAGTCAATTTTATCAATTTTTTAAACACCCTTTTTCTACCGATTTAAGATGTTTTCTTAATGTTGCTAATAAGGTTATGGATAAATAAAACCTTCAGCTAAATATTTATCTTAAACTTGATGGTTTGTAGTGACCCTGAGAGGTTAATCATATTTAAAAATATGTAAACATCTTAAATTTTGACGTAAGTAATATTTTCCACTTAAGTTGCTTTATGAATTCTACAGGTAAGGTGAATAGCAGGATGTTACAGATAGTTCATCAAGATCCTATATTGTTCTGGAGAAGAAATTGTTAAAAGGTTCCCTTTGATTTGACATAGCCTTTTTTAACAGAATGACCCATTAGTAACAAACTGAAGAGTTTGTATGCTACAGATAGTTTCATCAAAAGTCTACCATCCACTCTGTCATATTTTCTGATCTGACCCAGTGATCTAGTTTTCAGACAGATTGACCTGATTAGTATAAACTTATGAGGTCAATGTCAGGATGTTACATGTGAAGTTTCTGACCGACTAACACAATCCAGACACTATATGCAACTCCACTCTTCCAGACCAAGGGCGTAACATATTATCCATATCCATATATAAAATAAGTTCAGCACGTAATTTATTGATTTATCTCAGCTGAAATAACTTAACTTACGACATGTTATTTCCTTAACCAAAGTAGCAGCACCATGTGAGCCCTGAACAAGGGCTCGTGACCAGTGAGCCAGATCTCGCTGTGTTTCCACGCGGAATATGTGTGTCTCTATACCATTCCGTGTACCAGATCGAGTACCAAAGGACAAGACATCAGAGTTAGTTGCTGCATTTGTCTGGCGGCCCGAGTGTACCAACCTGTAGACAATAATGATATAGTTATGTTTTTTTATCATTCTGTCGTATAAAAGGTTTTATTTGATCACTGGTGATGGGAAATCGGTTGAAATTTACAACTGATTATCAGTTACAATCGGTTGGAAGTAACCAGTCAATCATCAGTTATAATAATCAGTGAGTAAATATGAAGTTTAACATGCGAGGGGGGGGTGGGGGGGTTGGGGGGGGGGGGGGGGGGGGGAGCCTGTGTATTAAAACCTTTAAAGGACCATAATTCTGCCAAAAATCATTCACCATGAACAGGGCGACGACATGTGCAATCACATTTGTGTCTGATCATCACTGCATTAAAATCTGGACAGAGGTTCAGGAGAACTAGTCCTGACAAGGTCTGTGTATTAAAACCTTTAAATTGTCATAACTCCGCCAAAAAACATTCAACCAGAACAAGGTGACGATATTCACAACAAGGTTTAGTACTGATCATCTCTGCAAAGTTTCGTTGAAATCTGGCAAGGGGTTAAGGAGAACTAGTCCGGACAGTTTAAGTGCTCTCCAGAAAATAATTGTAGTAGGTGCAAAAATAATTGTAGTGGGCGCAGATGCACACGATGCGAGATGATAAGCGAATTGCAGGAGCCGCGAAGCGGCGAGGGTGTGGGTGTGCGAGGGGTGTCCCCTCCCACTAGGGGGATATGGGGTGTCCACCGTATTTTTTTATTTTGACGGTGCAAAATGGTGCGTTCTGGTGTATTTTACACTCATTTTTCATTGGTCTGTAAGGACACTTTTATACATACAAAGATAAATATATATATTTTTTTTTTTGTTGTATATTTGAGAAAAGTAGCCGGCATTAGGTTCTACAGTAATAGGCGATATCGCCGGCCGCCGGGGCTTCTGGAGAACACTGGAAGTTTGTGTATTAAAACCTTTAAATGGCCATAACTCTGCCAAAAATCATTCAACACGGCGTGGATAAGCACAACTAGGCTTGGTACTGATCATCCTTGCAAAGTTTCATTGAAATCCGCCAGGCGTTAAGGAGAACTAGTCCAGACAAAATTTGCGTATTAAAACCATTAAAGGGCCATAAATCTGCCAAATATTAATCAACTGGAACACGGCAATGACATGCACAACTAGGCTTGGTACTGATCATCCTTGCAAAGTTTCGTTGAAATCCGGCCAGGGGTTAAGGAGAACTAGTCCAGACAAAATATGTGTATTAAAACCGTTAAAGGGCCAAAACTCTGCCAAAGATCACTGAAACAGAACATGGCGATGACATGTACGACTAGGCTTGGTACTAATCATTCTTGCAAAGTTACGTTGAATCTGGCCAGGGGTTAAGGAGAACGTCCAGACAAAATTTGTGTATTAAAACCTTTAAAGGGCCATAACTCCGTCAAAAATCACTCAACCGGAACCCGGCGATGATTAGCATAGGCTTGATACTGATCATTCTTGCAAACGCACCAGAAGACAAACAGCTTGATATGTGTATTCAAATTAATGTATGTATGCAATTAACTACAGATTGAGATGGTCAATCAGTTACATGGTGAAACTTTAAATTCTTCACTGCAAAGAATGGAGACAGGTTTAGTTTATATTGTAAGTATTGCATAGTTATCATGCAGTTACCTAGTTGCCAACAAAGGATGACTCTGGAAGGGTGTGGCCCACTCCTCCTTGCTCCAGGGGGCAGTGTCGTACATCAGTAAATCTTTGTCCGTGAGGGCAATAAACACTGGCTTCCAGTTGGGGCTTGCCTGCTCATTAAGAAGCTGTGAAACAATGGGCATGTTTAGTTAATATGTTCAGTTGCTTGCTTGAATGGTGTTTTACATCATTTTAAACACATTTTAAGCCATATATGACGGTCATATTTTTTTTGTGATAGAGGCACACCACTCCATTTTTTCTGGGTAGAACTAGTACTGCATACCGTAAAAATCGAAATTCTCTCACTTTAAGTCACTTACAAGTTGAGCTCCCAGTGGGATTTAACACGCAGCGGTGAAAGGCGAGAAGATTAATAACGTGGCATAATGCAACATCGTTAACCCCTTGACCATATTACTTATGTTCACAAATAATATTTTAAGTCATAGTTATGGAGCTTTCAGCAATGATGCAGGACACATACATAACTTTAAAATATACATGTAAGAGAAATCCACAAAGGACATCTAGCAGACTGTGTGTGAAGCCTATTGCTAGAACAGCTAAAAACAGTCGTGTGTGTTTCCTAACCATGCGGCTTGCCAATTTACAAGTAATTTGATTTTTCTGTTCATGCAATAGAAAAAGAATATGATGCAAACTCGACAGAAAATATTTCATATTTTAAACCCCGTCACACTCTTGACGTAGTAGCATCAAGTTCCCACTGCGAAATCCAACAACGTGCAAGGAACCCAGCAGAAACCTTTAAGGACCTAGCATGGTCTCCATGGTCTTGGAAACTCTACGCGCACTTTGGACATGTTCAAAATGAGCGTAGCTGCTCCACGTTCTGAGCACCACGCAGCAAGGACTTCGTAAAGACGTAGTAATGACGGCATTGACCCGTTATAGACGTAACCAACACCTCGAAGTGACTCCACTGCCGTACTACAAGCATAGCGCGGACGGGAAAAATGGATGGAGTTCTTACTGAGTGGCGCAGTATTTATACCAACCTGGGGGGATCCCCTTTGACGCAGCGACAACGTAGCAAGAGCAAGAGCTTAGCTTGATCTGATTGGAAGGGACCGTGTGCAAACACAGGCAACCTAGTGGGCGCTTGGTCAGGTACGTAAAAGGAAATCAGTGGGAACGTGTGCAACGCAGCAAGGACATCACAGGGACCTGTCTAGGACGTAGCATGAAATTGATAAATGCACATTTTTCAGAAAAGTTCCCGCTGCGTTCATCTCTACTTTTTGGACGCAGTGGGATCTTCATGCTGTCACGTCAGAGTGTGACGGGGGCTTTAACAATACTGCAGTGACATTTATGAAGTTAAATGTAAATTTTAGCCCTTTATTTATGTTAGCCCTTTATTTATGTAATTATTTTCAAACAAGTACCCCTTGCTACTCAGTCGTGTAATATTTTTAATCGACTATTTTTCGTATTAAATGTCTGCTTACCTGCTCCGAAAGCCAGCCAACATGCTTCACTTCTCTCTGGTTAGGCGCAGTGCTCATGACAATGTTTGCATCATTTATGGCCTGGGCTGTCAGCATTGTGACATTTGAATGCAGACAATTGAACCAGTCATTGGCGGTAGCAAAATCAGGAAATCGCAAAATGCAGGAGCTCTTTCCATCCGGAGAATGTAACTCAACAGTTCTTAGTTCTGGATCTGACATACTGAGGTTACGGCACAGATAACATAGTTTCAGAGGTATTGTTTTACTCTCAGACCAGTTGGTTTTGTGTCCATCTTGAGAAGTGTCTTGGCTCCCCCAGCCAATCTCATTTAAAGCTGAGTTTTTACGAAAATATGGCGTGACTTCACGTAAATATTTTACTGTAAAGAAGAAAGATGAATAAGCATTTATTAATCACTTTAAAATATTAAAACAGTAAATTATATGTAAAAAATGTTGCAAAATATTAATCCATGATGTTTTTTTTTACAGGATTGGCTTTTAATAGATAGGTGACAAAATAAAACACATCAACAAAAACATCAAAATATTCAGAATTTTGATATTTTTTTTTAATTTTCACTAGAAATCTATAAAAGTTAACACAGGACCCTTGGGGGTTGGGCAGTTTTCATTCCCTTGGACTTCACTGAACAAACTTGAGTCTAACATGTCTAAGGTACACATAAAAAATAGATTTTCATTCATAACTTTCACATTCGGTCAACTTCCGGTAGGTTGAGATATTCAGTAGGTGAAAATAAAGGGGTTTACTCGGACTTTATCCTCAATCTCTATATGAAAAATGAAAATATTTAAACAGTGCATAGTTAAAGAATAAAAATTTCTTTAAAGAAGTTCAATAAGAGAGATAAAATTTGGCACACAGAAGCTACATACCATAAGCTTTAAATTGACACCATTTTTATGACAGGTGTTATATACCCACATAAGAAATTTTTACATTCCATTTTACCAAAAATATTCGAAATAATATTTTTTTCAAAATTGAGAATAATATATTTATAGCTGTGCTATTCCATGTGTGCACCGCTAGCTTGTTGAAGATAGCTCTAAAAAAAAGATTGGAAATCTGTACTGGATACAAAATTATTTTTTTTGGTGTCAATCTTGAAAATTATCATATTTTTAGTCTGCCAGAGATTTTTATTTTACTATAGGACCTAAGGATAAAAACCGAGTAACACAAATTTTATCACCAAGTGAAAATAATGTAAAATCTCAACATTTTGGCAATGGAAAATTATGAATTATAACATGTACAAAGGGCAATAACTTTAATTTGAATATACGATTTTAGATAGTCTACTCGTTAGAGGCCAGTTTCCGTCCAAGCCCAGTTTCCGTCATTCTCATTTAAAAAACGTTTTTACAGGGCAAATTACTTTCGCGAAGTCACTTATTGTCAGACGTTTATAACTGAAGATTGGAACAGGAAAAACAACCAAAAAGTAAATAGGCGGTAAAAAACGAACAGGATTTCTCCGAAAAATGTGTTTACTTCCTTATATGGCGTTGGGGATGCGCGTGCATACTGCCGCATAATAAACTATTAAAAAAATAACACTGTAATGACGTCATATTTTTATCACTCTTCAGTGGACGCAGTTAATATATACCGTGATTATATAATTTAACCAAAGAGAAGCAACTCGTACAACCTGTATCTGTTTGATTTACACAGAGTTAAATTGTTGTCGTTGAACGTTTTACATTGACGTTACCACACGCATTGTTATAACGATCAATGTGACTGATGGAACAATGCAAACATACCATTTTTACAATGAAATTGTTGAATAGACTTGCAAACAAGTTTCTAATTCATAAAAGTTTACTGTATCTTGACCTAGTTGAATCTATCACTCGATAAAATACATGACGGAAACTGGGCTTGTAAACAAAATGATTTCTCAGTTTTAGTCTATTTATAAAAAGGTCATGTGCCACTTCGATAATTTTTATAAAACAAAATTCTTTGGTACCAAATTTCCAGGAAGAGGTAACCTAATAGAAAATAGAGTAAAAATTGTCAGGATACATAGATTTGTCTGAAAAATTATTTTATGTTTATATAAGTGACGTAAAGTGGCCCCCCGACGAGTAGAGTTATGCTTATGCACTTCCTCTTATTGCCATCTATCATTGTTTGGTCGCAATTATTAGTTTTAACAAATATTCTATGAATATATACAAGCCCTCTTGTTTTGGTAATCTGTATTAAATTGTGAATTAAAATGGAGTCAAAATACCTTCAATTTCAACAATTCTGCCAGCTTTCTTCAGTGCTCTCACAGCTTCGTCGTGTGTAGCATCTCGAAGATCTTCACCATTGACGGATAGAATTGCATCACCAACATATAAACTTTCTGTTTTATCGGCTGCCATACCTTTGAAAATCTTACTGATTAAAATTGGCATTTTATTCTCTTTACCACCTTTAATACTTATACCCAGACCATTTGTTTCTTCTTTAATTACTTTGACAGTTCTTTTCTGAACTGGAATATTGTCTGGGATGGGAGCGACATCAGATTTGTTCGCAGGGTTTGTTGACAAATTCATTGATTGTGATGCGATATCGTTGTTTGTAGTTGAAGTTGACATGTTCTCGGGCACCTCGTCAAGTGATAACGTAAGAGATTCATCATTTAGAGCCACTGAAACCTTACACCACTGCTGTCGGATGTAAACTTCGAAATTTCCACTTCGTCCAGCTATATTGGTCGCCATTTTGGATAATCTGTCAGGGGAGGTAACTCTTTTTATAAGGGTGTGCATTTTCGCACCATGACATTTTCAACCCCAGCATGAGCATCCAGTGAGAATGTGTTTATATCAGTGCGTTCATAAACTGTCTGACACTCAATGAAAATAAACAAGTGAAAAATGGAATTTCGTCCTTATTAAAGTGGCAGATATACCGATCTCCCACAAAAAATGCCCCCTATGCACCCCACATTTACACATTCACAAACACTAGAGCACTCATGAACGAACGTATGCACGCACACATGAACGCACTTACGCAAATCTAAATTCCTAGATCTGCCACAGCATTAGCGAAAAATATAAGAAAAACTGATAATCATCAGCCGTAATCTTTTACTTTCTTTCGTTTCTTCCAAAATTATGAGGCCTACCTTCTTCTTTTATTCATGTCGATTCAAAGGCTGATTAATATCATAGATTGATTGTTAATGTCTTGCCGACTTTAAAAAATGTAATTAGCTTGATTGTGGTCCTCATTAGAGGAAGACAGAAGAAACAAGAGGACCGAGTAGCCCAGAATCGCTATTGGTGCCAAAGGTATTGTAGACACGTGGAGCAATAACAAAGGTTAGCGAGCGAGCCAAATGTTTCAACCATGAGTGACACAGAGTTATGGTGAATATAAATTTAGTTTAGCATCATTATTGCATGCTTCATGCAAACAATGGCAACTAAGGTCTTTACAGTTGCAGAAAATAATTACATATATATCTAGGCAGGGCTTTATATGACCCAGATCTAGGTGACCATGTCTCGGTGAGATTTATTTTATTAGTTGAGTAAAACAAGCCTATACAAAATGCTAACTATCGGAAACTGAAAAGCCATTACAGTATTAGAAAATAAGTTTGTTTTTTTTCTATCTAAAACACACCCAGTATATGACACCTCTGTATACCACAGTATGGTTTCACAGAATATATTCCGTATACACAATGTTAGCCCTATGGTGGGATCACATTTTACCAAAGGGTCACGATTTGAACAAACTTGGACACACTTGGGAGATGACAAAACTATACTGTTATGCATTCAATATGTGGGAGCCCTAGCCCTTGTGATTTTAGAAAAGCTGTAAATAAGACTCAAAGCGTAACTATATGGGGAATAAAACCGTGATCCTGATAGATAAAACTATAAGCTTATATATGTAATATATGAAACTGTGCCTTGTGGTTTTAGAGAAGAAGTGTTTCCATTTATAAATCAAATTCGGCCACAGGTTTACCATTGAATAAACTTAGTAGAGTATCATAAACTATTGCTTCACGCTGCCATGGGATTAAAATTCGTCATATAGAGCCCTTGCTACATATCATAGCCCTGTGTGGTTTCCGGGAAAATAATAGGGCCGCTGCAGATCCCGTTAGAGGGGTAGGCAGATGGGTAGAACCCACCCCACCCCCATTTATGTCCATTTTATCATTTTTTGTTCATGCTCATTAAAGGCCTTCATCATGGCCCTGCATTGTTTCGCTCAAATCACTAGAGCAGTGGCAGAAAAACAATAAACGTGGCTCCAGCGTAAATGGGATGTCTACACTAGAATTTGCAGCAACTCTGCAGTTCTGCAGGTGAAAAGGTTCTAGACCCATTCTCCATATTTTATCTCGATGTAAATGGAGGATGAGCCTAGCATGTTCATTCCTGTTAGGCGTCATATAACGTTTCATGTGTTGGTGCACCTTAAACCCCAATGCAATTCAATTCATAGATAAGAAAGAACCATTGCTCTTGTAGTTTAAGAGAAGACGAATTGTTAACGGTCTTCCTTTACAACTCGATGTAAAGGTGTGACAATTTTAACCCAGGTCACCATATGAAATATTAAATGGTCGTACTTCAGGAATAATTGTTAAATCAAACCCTTTACAAGTATTGCTTATATAGTTTTACAGAATAGTTGTTAAAACGGTTAAAAACTTGCACGTGCGTATCATCTGTGATAATAAAGGTTCACTGTATACAACTGCAATCCCCGAGACTTTCGACACATTGTACCCACGTGCGGTTCCCGAACAAGAGTGGAACCACAGCACAATCAAGGAAAGGGTTAAAATCCTGCGAATTCGTGTTCATTTTGCCTTCATCGCCATCCCTGTATTGTTTTAGGTGCTACTTGAGTGGTGGCCATAAACAACTCCAGCGAAAATGAAGTTTTGCAGCAGCTCTGCAGTTTTGTAAGAGAGTAGGTTCTAGGCCCATTCTACATATGTGTTTTATGTGATGGCATTCATGTTGGCACCATATAACATGTGCGTGTTAGTGCGACGTAAAACTTAATTCGAAAACATTTCCCGTACGCCCTGCATTTTCATTCCGGTGAATGTAATGTTAGGCACTGTTGCACAAGTAGTTTGTCGTAACATGCGTCATAAATGGAGATGTAACGGGCAATGTGAAAAGAAAATCACCAAGACAGAGCTTTGGACCAGCAAAGCCGATTTATTTATTTTTGCCCGTAAAAAGAAAGGATTTCACACACATGAAGGCTGATATTGTTTCGAACAATGCCGACATTTGTTTTTTAAAACCTTCGTCAAAACTGAAGTATCTTTGAAAGTACACGCGTATTTACTCACATTGATTTGCCTTAGTTTGCTTCGCAGCCCACATCACCGGAAGACGCACAACCCATTTCAACATATGAATTGGGTTTTTACCGCGCAACAACAAAAACAGGTTATATGGTGCCAACAGGAATGAACATTTTAGGCCCACTCTCCATTTACATCCTGCTAAAAAATATGAAAAATGGGCCTGGCAATGCCTCACCTTCAGAACGGCAGAGTTGTTGCAAATTCTACTGTAAACACTTGCTGGAGCCACGATCATTGTTTTCAGCCATCACGTAAGTAGCACGGGAAACAATACTGGAATGATGACCTTTAATGAACTTGGCAAAATATGACAAGATGAACACGAAATTGGGGTTTTGGGTTGTGTGTGCGTGCGTGCGTGTGTGCGCGCGGAGGTGGTGGGGTGCGATTTAATGGGAATATATACACTAATACTCGACACAGTCTGCATCATCTCCGTTAAGGTTGGAAATAAACAATAATGGCTTTATTATAAACATGTTGTTTTACTTATAAGCCTATTAATGCTGCCTACACGCAATACTACTCACCGACCTTGACCTTCTTACCTATGGTTAACAATTCTAACACCACCTTTTTGTCGTTCTTCAAATGTCCTGCATAAAGAGTTTTACCTGGCCTTTACGTTCTGATAGTTAGTTATTTTTTAGCTCGACTCCTAAGACACCAGTAAGAATGTGTTGTTTTATAATTCAAATGATTTACCATTACGTGGTCACACCTTAATTCCCGGGCATTAAGCGATGAGTAGTATAGAAACTGGGGGTACCAGGCCAGTTTTCCCTCGCGGGGAATGAGAACAACTGTGAAATATGCCAGGGGGGTACTCATAAGCTGATAAACTTTTTTTATTTATTGCATAGCTGCTTATGTTATGCTTTTGTGATCTAATAACTTTCATCTCATGATGAGCTTCTGTTGCTGTAAACAAAATCTTTTTGTAATCGTCATGTGCTATCTGTTTTTTAACAACACACTTTTTAACACCCTTGCATTTCTTTGCGCTAACCTCATTATCTAGCACATACGAATATAGTTTACTTCGCAACCCAACAAATTCAACAATGGGTATTCCGCACGTTTCATCTTTCATCTTGCCAATAACTTTTTTATTATCATTAAAATGAAACTGACTTTTTAGATCATAATCACAATTATCAAACAGTTCTTTATCCTTGTAAAAGTCTGCGTACACATCTTTTGTTTTTATTTCATAACACAAGGAATCGGTATCAGTAAATAATAACTTAGCTTTTTTATCATAATTGTTTTTGATATAGTTGTAATGGAAGTCATACATCAAATATTTTGACAAGTCTAAAATACACATACCAACATAACAAGGACGATTTAAAACTAATCGTTCTTGTATTCTGTTTACAGCAAATAAATTTTCATTAAACATTTTACAAGAAATAAATGAAGGTCTTGCCGCATATTTTAAAAGAACCTCCTCGTCGTGAGTTAATTTCACATTAATTCTTTTTCTCAAGTTTTCCATAGTTTTACCAAAAACTGAATTGTTCATCAGTTTGAAGAAATCCTTTTCAAAAGCATTTTTACTAGCTGTCCTCTTGGTAGTATTAAAATCTATGTATGCCTTTAACCACTCTGATTCGTCAAACTGTAGTATTCGATGTATTTTTGTCACCTTTAATCCAAGCGTTTTGTACAATTCTAAGTTTCTAAAATGCACGACATACTTTTCTTTATTTTTCAACGTCGTAACAAGTTTATTAACACTACAATTTCCTAGATTAAACTTTTGTTTTAAATTTTTACAATAGTCTGACAACCACTCATCTTTTATATTTAAACTTTCTGGGGCGAGAGGATAATCATTATGCGAGTCATGTAGTTTTTCGGGATACTCGATATCACACTCAACAATGTTATTTGATTTTCCTTTTTCAAACTTATCAACCCACTTGAAGTTGCCAGTAGGTAACGGTTGACACATGGCCCACCCGTACAAGTTATTAGCATCGAGATATATTATGTACTTGCTTTCTTTTTTCTTGTCGTAGTCTTTCATATATTTGTTATTAGCTTTTGAATATCTATTTGCAATATAACTCGTACCACCTCTTAATCCTTTTTCCACAAACAAATATTGGTCAATATCAGTGATTAAGTCAAGTTGAATACCAGTCATCTTGAGGCACGCATCCCAGGCTAACCCAGGACTACTGAAGTAATGGCAAGGATCTAATTTGTAATACTCAATGCACATTTTTCTAAAGTTTTCAAAAACATCTGTCAGCAGCAGCACATCAGTCTTAAGATACAGATCATGATATTCTCCCATATTTTTAATCTTAAATGTTTTCCATATGTTTGTAGCATGATCGTAATCTGCATCTGAAATGTGCTCATCATTTAATTGAGAATAAAAGCTATCTTTGCCGGGTAACTTAGTATCCCCGAAGCGTTCAAAACTGTTCATATAATCATAAGGATAAACGCCTTTTCTTTTTAGCAAGTCTAACTTTTTACCACTGTATTCTTGAGATATGTATTGAAACGATGGAACGTTTTTTACTAGATTATCTAATGATTGGGACATGAACTGGAAACTATCAATAAACACTAAACTTTTTCCTAACATGAAAGCCATATACTTTTCCATGTTATTCGGTATAACATTTATGTTTTGTTTAAACTTTCCGATGTGCTGCATTATAAAGTGAGAATCATATCCTCTCAAGTTATGAAACACAACAGGTATTTTTCTTGTCAACCTGAAATTAATATTACATATGTCATGAGCGCTTCCCCTATACTTCCCAGTTATGTGGCAATGGTCCCTGACTTTTCTGACGGAGTTTTTGTATGCCACTGTATAACCCGCGTCGCCTTTTTTGAGAGTTGTTGCAAAACCATTACCACAAATATGACATGATTTAGATTTTTTGAATCTAGCTTCTTCTTCCTGTGACATTACTAGATCTTTTTTAAAGTTTGCATTCATGTTTTTTTTGCACCACTTTTCTTCTTCTATCATTTTTTCCAAAAACTTGTAAACAGCATTTGGTCCTCTGTAAGTCGCAACTGGTTTTGAATATTGATCATCATAACAACAAACAACCTTATACCCATAACTGCAATCAGTATGCTTTTGATATGCTTCCGTATGTGATTTTTTAGGATTGTTTGATGCTGAAGAAATACTTTCGGTTACTGCTTCAAAATCAGCACTATGATATATAACAAACGGAACCATTAGCTGCCTGTCATAGTTTTTAAACTTAACTTTTTCATCTTCGTTTGGCATTTTTATTGCTTGTTTTCCATTAAGTGAGAGACAAACAGGTTTATGTTTTTCCAGAACTCTTTCTAATGTAAAGCATTGTAGGCATGTTTTACAAAACCATTGTTTTTCATTGTGCGCTGTTTGATTATACATCAAACTGTTAAAGTTTTTTATCCATACGTAATTTTTTTTCTTTTCTTCGGTGATCAAAAGCATATCACATGTTTTTTCTGCTTTATTTTTTGATATGTACAAAGGGTATACTTGATTATCTTCATATCCAAATATGTTAAAACAAATGTTGTTTTGTTTTTCTATTTTTGGGATTTGTTTGATAGTAACAGGAAATGTTATTCCCTTGTAATCAAGATCATCAATATGCTTTTTGTACTTTGTTATTCTTTGTGGTTTATTATTGACAGGGAATTTATAAGCCAAATGGCACCATCTAAAGCATTCATTATCTTTTTCATTTTTTATATTTATTAATCCTTTTTTAGAATTAGTAAGTTCTTTTGGTAAATCCAAATAAGAGCTACCTCGTAGAGGCTGATACTTTATTCGATTTATATAGTGTGCATCTACTGATTCAATTTGCCAACCACTTCCCAACTGAAGCCAATTTCCAATTCTATTTATAATTTCTTCTCGTGCTTTGTCTAATGCTTCTGATATTTGATTTTTGTTTAATATTATTGCAGCCTTTGAGGCAAAGTAAGCTGTTTTGTATATAATATCAAAACTTACTATTTTTTTAAAATTAAGTTTTATATCAACGCTTAATTTAAATCCACCTGTTTTTCTTAGTTCTTTTTTAAGAAAGTTCACAACTTTTGATTGTGTTTTTTGTAGTTGTCTGAGCGGATCATTACTGACAACATTTACTTTAAAAACCTTGCTATACTGTTTTGGGGATGTTTCAATTTCTCGGATACTCATTATATAATATTACATGAGATTATTTCTTTAAGCCCCTATTAATTAATTAATTAATTATTTTGAAGTAAAATATTTATTTCCTGGTTAGATTATATTTTTTTTTTTTATTTATCCACACATAAAAAGTTTAATTCCTCGGTCAAGTAAAATATCATAGTGGGCAATAAAAGAAACTTTGTATAAAGTTGGATGGTAACTGGTTGCCTCTGAAATTTGATTTTTGCACAAAGAACGTAGTTTGTTTATATCTCTTTTTTCTATTTTCCATGGCAGTTTTAGTTGTTTTACCATTGTTATGATTTTTTCTGTCAAATCTTGAAAGTTTGAAAATATTAAAAGCTCTGCATCTAATTTACTCGCATCTTCAAAATCAACCGTTTGAGCATATGCCATTTGATCTTTCTTAAAGTTTTTGATTTTCTTTTCTACTTGTTCCATTATAATATTACATAAGATAATATTTTTAAGCCTTATTTAAATATTTATTTGTATAGTATAATATAATGAATTGCAAATATTGTGAAAGAGTTTTAGATAATATTGATCCTCCTGGGGTGTGCACAAATTGTATCTTATTTTACATGACTAATAAAAAGAAGCTTTGCAAGTATTGTACCAGGACCAAACTGTGTTACAAGTGTACATACGCATGTGTGAATTGTAACGATACTTGTGAAGTTTTCGATAACGAGCGTGTTTGTCTTAATTGTGGCACTCACAATGGTTATAATCTTATCACAGGTTACAACTACAGCCAAAAGAAAACTATTTACCACAGGAAGTATCATTTAGATAAATACTTGGTAGCATTTGATTTGTCTTCTAAAAATAGACAAAGATTTGAAGATTTGTTTTACAAAATTGTAAAGATTTTAGATCAGATAGAAGGCCGAAAAAGATCAATCAAATTTGAATACATTTTTCAGAAAATATTTAAAATATTAAAAATAAAAAAATAAACAGTACGATAGGATATGGAAACAAGTCGAATTATGACTGAATGCCATGACCGTTTAACTTGAACCTTTTCATATACATTTCCAGAGGTTCTGTAAAGTTGTCATTCTTTTGAATCTCTAATATTTTATTGAAGGTAACCCTAATTACCTCTTCGTCATTTTCTAGTCCTGTGGTTGTTTGGACATATGATAGAAGTTGTTTAAAACTCCTATGGTGTGTTTTTAACAAAGTCTTTTTTTCTGCTATTCTTGTTTTACTTGCTAAAACAGCAACTATTGGAGGAACTGCGCCGACTGCAGCCACGAAAACAGGAATTGCCGGAACCAATGCCAATACAGCAGTACAACCAATTATTCCACTGGCAATCTGTAATGTTGTGTTTATAATACCGCACAATTTATAACTGCGTCTGTATGCAGCCACAAGTCGCGTCAAGTGATCAATTAATTCTTCTTTGGTTTTCAAGTATAATTACAGTTAGACAATAATTTAATTAAAATATTTAGAAAATAGTTGCTCGTGTTCTTTGGGTGATATTTTACCTATTTTTAATAATTCATCGATTATGGTAATACCTTTATTTATCAGCTGCGGACTATTATTTCCTGATTCGATACTTCCGCATACCAACTCTAGATCATCCATCAAATCATTAGGATTATTGTAATATTCAACATCAGCACAACCTCCTAAAATCTTTTTGAACTTTGAAGAACCTTTGTGAATTGGCAAACCAGATAATTCTGTTAGTTCCTTGAAAGCATTCTGAGACAGCTTTGAATAAGTTTTTCCATTGTTGTAACGCTTTGTTATCAAGTCTATAAAATCATCATCTACTTTCATATCTAACACAACTGCTTCTCCTTGTTTGGCAATACGTTTGTTATAACCAATAAGCTTAGGTAAATCAATTCGCAACATTCCATAGCGACCATCTTTGTCGACTTTGTAGGAATTTCTTTTTTGTTGTAATCCTTTGCCTGAAAAGACTTCACTATGCACAAGCATTGCATCAATTCTTTTTTTTTATAATATTTTAAAGCTTTTGACTCGTTTACCAAAGTGCTTTGAACTTGTTTGTATTGATCTTTCTCGGTTGCATCCTTTACAGTTTTTAAATGTTTAGTGACTGTAGCCCTGTCATGACCATTTTGTTTGATAATATCACTAAGCCGTTCGAGTATGTCTGCAAGTTCTTGGTCATTATCTTTAACTACACTCGATGGTAAGGGCAAGTCATGTAGATTTATCACTTCTTTATCGATTCCAGCATCTAGATTAGCAGTAGTTGGTTCCTCGGCGAATAACTGGGGTAATCCCTGGTACGTTTTTTGTTCTTGTACTTCCTCGCCTATTGCTGCTGGAAGAGCGGCTAATTGCTGACTTATTTTCGGAAGAGAAGCTAACTGCTCGGTTAGCTGTTCTGACTGACTTTTTATTTCGCTAGTTACAGGTTTAAATATTTCTTTGTACAAATCACGACTAGCTCCTTTTTCTAGTCTTTTTTGAGTAACTTTATTCTCGTATTCTTTGACAAGCTCACTCGCTTTTCGCTTTTTTTCTGCTAATTCTTTCCATTTTAACAAAGACATGTATAATATAAGGTTAGATTAAAATAAGATAAATTAAGACAAGTTGATATGAGTTAAACCAAGTTAAGATAACTTAAATCGAGTATTATGCAGTTTTTGTTTTCTTTTTAACCGCAGGTTTAACTGCTTTCTTAGCTGCAGGTTTAACTGCTTTTAATTTTTTTCTGATGTGTCTAATATTTGCATGTGCTTTATCAGACTCATTTTGTATTTTAACCAACTTCTTTTCCAGACGTGTTATCTCGCTAGGAAATTCAGATTTGCTTAACATTTTATTTATATGTTTTCTTTCTGCTTCTAATCCTATCAAATAAATAGTATTTGGTCGTTCTTCTGTTTTCGACAGACTTCCTGGATTTTTCATTGCCGGTCTCCAGGCAGGATCTGCATCTTTTTGTTTAGAAGGTCCTGGGATATTCATCTTAACTTTTTGTAATCCGTAATATCTGATTTGATTAGCTTTAAAACATTCTGCTTCTGTTCCAAGTTGTTTACCACGAGGAATTTGTTTTATTCCACAATACACTTTAGACATATATAATAAAGATTAGATAATTTTTTTAATCCCATTGTGAACGCTCCCAATCATAGTAATTAGGATCGACGAATTGTTTACCTTTGTAGTACTTAAACCCAGGTTCAGCTTTAGGTTTAACTGCTTTCTTAACTCTAGGTTTAACTGCTTTTATAACTGCTTTTGTTACTGCAGGTTTAACCGCTTTTGTTACTGCAGGTTTAACTGCTTTTGTGACTGCAGGCTTGACTGCTTTTTTAACTGCTTTTTCAACTGCAGTCTTAACTACTTTTTGTAATCCGTAATATCTAACTTGATTAGCCTTTAAACATTCTGCTTCTGTTCCAAGGCGTTTGCCGCGAGGGATTTGTTTTATTCCACAATACACTTTAGACATATATAATAATACTTAGATAATATTATAATGGAAATTCCAAACTATGATATGAAAACAGAAAACGGTAATTTTAAACAAATATGGAACTTCATGCCAGACTGTTGTTTTAGAATGTTAATTTGCGGTAATTCAGGATCTGGCAAGACAAACACACTAGTTCACATGTTGCTGAAACCTTTGGTTTACTACGACAAGATTTACTTGTTTGCTAAAAACTTGGAGCAGTCCAAGTATCAGGTTTTGTCACAACAACTTGAAAAGAAAGCAAAAAAGAATAAAATCCCAGTCGAAGACATATTAGAATGTTCAAATGATGAAGTTATCCCTGTGAATGATTTGGATTCTGATGCTCAAAAGATAGCTATTTTTGATGATTATGTTTGCGAGCGTAATCAAGACGATATTATTAATTATTTCATCCAGGGAAGACATAAAAATTGTTGCGTAATTTACTTGTCACAATCTTATTACAAAACTCCCAAAGACATTCGTTTGAACTGTTCTCATTACATCTTTTTCGCGACTCCAGTTAATCGTGAGCTTGGTATGCTTTCCAACGAACAAGATGTCAGTAAAGAACAGTATAAAAAAGCGACTGACAAGCAGTACGACTTTCTGTATCTTGATCGCCCGAGGAAGTTAGTAAAGCGTAACTTCAACGGCGAAATTTAATCTAATCATATTATATAATGGGACTTTTTAATGATCTTGGTGGGGAAGTTACTACTGGCAGTGTCAATATTACAAATTTTGGTATTGTGATGTCTGAGTATGTAAAACAAAAACATTTGGTTAATTATCTTAACAAAGGCAGAAACCAGGAAAATGTTTTGAGAAGTGAGCTTAACATGGATAATAATAAAATTACCAATGTCGGCAATCCAGTTAAAGCAGATGATGCAGCAACAAAGCAATTTACTGTAAGAAGAGTAGCAAAGATCATACGTGATTATGATATTGATAAAAGTCCAGACATGATGAACACACTGACAACAGGTGTTGAAGATAAACTAAGTCTGATACAAACAAAGTTACAAACAAACCGCAGGCAAATGATTGAAATTATAAACGGATTGAACGATGAAATTAATCTTCTAGGTGATGCTTTGAAAGAGTTAGAAAAGAAAGAAGATGTATTGGAAGAGAGTGAAAACTACAAGAAATTAAGCGAACAAATAAGAGCTGGTGTTCAAAATATTAATGCACGGATTGGGGAAATCAATACACAAATGGTTGATAACAATGAACTAGAAGCTGCTATTGCTGATGCTTCAAAACAAATGAGAACTGCTTTTACTGCTGAAGTAACTCAAATTAAAATATTAAATGAGCAGATAAACACCAACGTTGCCGATATCAACAAGGAATTTGAAGACATCAAAAAGAAAATGGTTGACGGTAAGTCGCTGGAGACTGCTCTGAACAAACTGGTTGACACTGATAAACTTGAGACTGCTATTGATGATGTTTCAAAGCAATTGAAAGCTGCCCAGGAAAAAAGAAACACAGCTTTTGATGGCGAAATAGCTTTTTTGAAACAATTTAATCAAAAGTCTGGTAGTCGACACACAGCAATTCTTGGTATAATTGATGAGTTGAAAGTAAAAGTAGACTATTTAAGTCGGATTCTAATTCTTGAAGCTACAATAGACGAAATTAGTATTATAAAAGATAGCGTTGGTTATGCGTCGTACCCGACACGAAAACCACTCGAAAGAACCAAACGTGATACTTTTCCCGAAGCATTTACTTTTGTAACCAATCCGCTTATCAAAAGTGAAATATATATTACAGAATATCTCGGAGTTGGTACACGCCCCCTCGGCGCAACAATTGTAAAACCCGGGCGCTATATAGTTGAAGCAGACCTTACATATACTGTTGCACATACAGACATTGGTATAGAATGGTTTAGTTTGTTTAATAAAGGTGCTGATGAGCCGCATGTTCAACCAAAAATAGAAAATGGTAAACGAATACTAAAAGAAACATCTGAAGTATATCTTCCAGTATCTCAATATTGGACCATCTCTCCGAGAATAAAACGTGGCACTACACAAGTTTTCAATTTTGAAAAATCAAGTTTTTAAACTGTATTACAAAGGTGATTAATTTTATCTACTAATATGTATAATGGAACAAAAAATTGTATTATCATCAGAGAAAGCGTCAATAATTAATAGCTCAAATACACCGAGTAATTTTACAACTGTGTTTGACAGACCATTAATATTAGGTAGGAACAAACAGTATGGTATTGGACTCGATAAGATTAATTCCATGACTTACTCGTGGTATAATATTAGTGAGGATTTTAATAACAAAGTGATAAGGTACCACAATGGAACAGATTGGAAAAGTATTATTTTTACAAATGGAAATTACAGTTATGCTGATATCGATAATTACATAAAAGAAACATTGACTGCAAACAATGATTTACCTGATGACTCACCTGTCCCGATAAAAATTGAGTTTGATCTACAAGTTTCAAATGCTTGGTTACCATCCATAATAATTTTATGCTTGATTTAAGAGAAACAAACTTTCATGCCTTGATCGGGTTTGACAAAGATGCAGTTATTAGGGAAACTAAATTTGGAACTGTGACAGCAAACATAATAAATTCTATCGATACATTGTATATTCACTGTGATTTGATAAGTAATTCTATTGTTGATGGATCATACGGGGATGTTATTTATAAAATAAGTACAGCTGATCTTACGAGATCATATCCTTTCAAAGATGAACCGATAAGAGTCGGGTTCTGCGAAGTAAACAAAACGATCATTAACAGTATAAATATTTACATAACCGATTTCTTCGGTAAGATTATTAATCTTAATGGTGTCCACACATCATTGCGTTTTGTTTTGAAGGAATTAATGTAATATAAGTTATATGGTATGTTTAAAAAAAGTTTATGACACTAGCACGGGAACATATACTCAAGTTGATCGATTAACTGGAGCTGGCATATTTGACATTTTGTCAAAAGTCGGATCAAAGATATTCAGCGAGTCTGTGAAAACACAGGCAAGAAAGCATTAGAAACTGCTGGTAAACAAATCATATAAAGCGGTTCTTAAAAACTTGGTGATGAAGTAGGAAAAATGGCTGCTGATAAATTAGTTTCAGTTACTAAACCTAAACCAAAAGGTGAGATGATTTTAAAAGAACTTACAAAGGCTGCCACAAAAGATGCAGCTAAAGTTGCGGCTGATGATATAATTAAAGAAGATGTAAATACAGAAATTAATAGATTACTTTCCGGAAGAGGAATTCATGTGAGAATTAATCGATTAATTAATAAAAAATAATCTAATTACTAGTATACATAGATGTTTCGAAGTAATCAATATAATAATAGATTTGAACACGTACCTATTCAGTTAGATACTCCCGTAACACAGCCAGGAAATAAAATAAAAAAGAATGTGGCCTTATTAATCTGGATGATTATATTGGACCTGGCACACACTGGACTTGTTACTATGATAATTATTACTTCGATCCGTTTGGCTTGAGCCCACCAAAAGAAGTTTTAGCGTACATGCATAATATAAAATACAACACCATTCAATACCAAGATAAAACAAGTGTTCTGTGTGGATAGTTCTGCCTATTCTTCATTAAAAAGTTACAAGAAGGAAATAGTACGTATGATATTCTTTACAAATTATTAAAACCATACAAACCAATAGAAAATGAAAACATTATAAAATCATATTTTGTAAACGAAGTTTAATCTAATCATATTATATATGAGTAACTGCATTAAAGAAAAGATGGTTACTGAAAATATTAATCCTCAGTATGTTTTAGCAAAAAATGGTAGAAAAATGTTAAGAGCAACTTGTGCGTCTTGTGGTATTACTAAAACAAAGTTTGTTAAAAACACAGAAGGTGGAACTATTGATATTCATAAAGCTTTGCTCCCTTTGCTACCCAAAAAAGGGCTAACACTTCCTGGTTATAAATATTGCGGTCCTGGTAATCCACTTGATAGCGGAGAACCGGTAAATGAATTAGATGCTGTTTGTAAAGATCATGATTATTGCTATGACGAAAATCCTAGTAATAAATCAACGTGTGATAAAAACATGCTTGCTGGTTTGAAATCTAGTAAGTCTAAAACTATCGGAGAAAAGATTGCTAAGAATTTGATAGTAAAACCAGTCATTAGTACAAAATATAAACTTGGTCTTGGAAACTCAAAAAACTAGAAAAGGCGTTGAAATGGACTGACAAGTTAGCAGATGAACTTCATAAACCTATACGAAGAAAGTTCACTCAACGCCGTGTGATTGTTAATGAAATTGATAAAATATGGTCTGCTGATTTGGTTGATATGCAATCGTTTTCAAAGTATAATAAAGGTACTAAATATTTGCTTACTGTTATTGATTTATTTAGTAAATTTGCTTGGGCTATACCTGTTCCAAATAAAACTGGTTTAGAAATTACTAAAGCGTTTCAACAAATAATGAGTACAGGAAGACAGTGTAAATTGTTGTGGGTTGATCAAGGTGTGGAATTTTACAACAAAACGTTTAAACAATTTCTTGATGATAATAATATCGAAATGTATCACACGTTTAATTTTGGAAAAGCTGTAGTAATTGAACGATTTAACAGAACATTAAAAGAAAAGATGTGGAAATATTTTACAGCTAACAATACAAATACGTATTTAGACGTGCTTCAGGCGATGGTTGATAGGTATAATAATACAAAACATCGGAGTATTAAAATGACACCAACTGAAGCTAGTGATGAGAAAAATAAAGGAATGGTATATTTCAACTTGTATGGAAAAATGAGAAGTAATCAAATTAAGCCAAAGTTTAAATAGGGGATAATGTTAGAATCAGCAAATATAAAAGAACGTTTGAGAAAGGTTACACCCCAAATTGGACTGAAGAAATATTTGTTGTTGATGAAATTCAAAACACAAATCCAGTGACATACAAAATAAAAGATTTAAACAACGAAAACATTGATGGAAGCTTTTATGAATTAGAAATGATAAAAGCAAAGCAAGAAATATTTAGGATTGAAAAAGTAATACGGCGTGATTATAAAAAGAAACAAGCATTGATTAAATGGAAGGGTTACAATGAGGATTTCAATAGCTGGGTCTCATTTAAGGATATTGAAAATATTAAATAAGGGCTTAAAAATAATAACATATAATATTATTATATAATGGGACAAGAAAGATTAGAAAAGGTTTGCAGAAAACTTAGCAATTTAAAAGATAAATATAGAAGAGAATTGATGAAAGGCAGACAACTCCAAGTAGAATATGAAGTAGTTCGTGATGATTTTATGGATACTAAAAAAAGACGATTGCTGGTTGAAATGGATAATTATGAACGCGAGCTGAATAGTAACAGAGAAGAGCTTCTTGAACTGAAATACAAAATAGCAAAGTGTAGGAAAATAAAATACTCCATGGTAAAAAATGATATGCAGAGCAACGATGAAGACTACTGCCCGGTTCCGTCTGACTTTGCTTAACGAGTTGCAAATGCTATTGAAAAACTTCGCCGAAAGTAGATTCGACGAAAGTAGACAGAAAATAAAATTGCGCTCTCCTAACGAGTTGCAAATGTTATGTTATTAAAATAGCAAACCGGATTGATTAGTAGTATAGAAACTGGGGGTATGAGGCGGAGTTTTCCAGAGCGGGGTTGCTTGAGAAAGCTGTTGAAATATGTTGGGGTGCTGATTTAGGCGTGTCTTACATTTAGATCTTGGTGGTGTAAATGAGAGTTACGCCTGAGCACCCCCCCTGGCATATTTCACAGTTGTTCTCATTCCCCGCGAGGGAAAACTGGCCTGGTACCCCCAGTTTTTATACTACTGCGATGGAAAAGCTTATATTAGTAGGCTTTTATTACAGATATTTCGACAATAAAACACATAGAAAAAAAGAAATTACTGAAATAATGCGATTACCTGTTTACAATTACCTAATAAATGTTTTAATTTTACAATATGCAAACTTTTTAAGACGAAATTAAAGTTTCATTTCATACCCCAGCCAACCCCATTTTCACTTCTTGGAGTTGGATGGGGTATGAAAGTTAATACTCGGAATACGTAATGTGTAGAGAATAATATATAAATTTGCAAGTCAATATTTTTTTCGCCAATATGGTTGTAATTAGTAGGGGTGGGTGAGTGCTTGAGGGAAGTCAATGCCCAAATGTTGTTGAGTTACGATAAGAAGTGTAAAAGTTTTGATCAGTAACAACATCTTGGACGATTACTTTAACCAGAATTATTGCACCTTTCGTAGGCTATGTTAACTACTGGATAATGCTATAAAAAATCCCATGCCAACATTTGAGCTTGGAAAGGTAACTTAAACATATATATAAATACAAGACCTCGGTCTGAGGGTGTCTCGTCCACCGTGGCAAACGGCAATGCATTTGTGCTTAAATGATGTCCACCAAAGAACACTTCATATGACCAAGTATCAAACAAATAAAAGCGAGGTAATCATAAGAAGTTAAGTTCCTGAGGTTAAGTGGTTTAAGCAAGGTGTAGTTTTGGAAAAATAACGTAAAGTATGACCTTGACCTTGGTATTTTTTGTCGTTCGGCGATGTCCACCAATGCCAACAATACATATGACCAAGTATCAAAGACATAAAGTGAGGCAATCACATAAAGTTAACGGCGGTTAAGTTAACTAAAAAGGTTATGTTACCTAACTAAGGTTAAGATTGGGGAAAATAATGCAAAATATGACCATGACCTTGGTATTTTTTGGCGTCCAGCGATGTCCACCAATGCCAACAATACATATGACCAGGTATCAAAGACATAACGTGAGACAATCACATAAAGTTAACTGAGGTTAAGTTTGGGGAAAATAACGCAAAATAGGACATTGGCCTTGGTAATTGTTGTCGTTCAGTGATGTCCACCAATGCCAACAATACATAAGTGTCAAACAAAGAAATTAAAGTTATCAGAAAAAGTTAACAGAGGTTTAAGGGACATTGTCCGTAAGTAACCAGATATTGAGCATAACCAAATAACTGTCTGACTTTTATTCAGTGATATGTATACATGAAAACATGAGGATAGACCCTAAGAAGTATGTAGGAATACATTCGTGAGTTTGAAAAAAAAAGTTTTAATTATTTTATGTAAATAAAGTGGGACCCACAATACTTACCTTTTCTGCGATCACGTGACTTCCATTAGCGCATTAGGTTTTCACCAAAGTATGTATTGCGTAATAGTTTTAGCCCGCTTAACTCGGTCGGGAGCGATGTCCGACTACTTTACGCTTACGCACACTATTATTACTGCAGGTAATTTTAGTTTGGGCTGCGAGTTCAAACGCACGAAGTGGATTTTCTTTTTTGTGTACCGCGATTGAATTCTGTTAAACAATCTTGCTTTTAATTAGTAAATATTGAATAATGTTTAGTGTGTAATGTTCTCGAATATAATTATTGTGTTTTATAAGCTAAAAGTTACGGACACTGTCCCTTTAACTTACCTAACCAAACTGATATTTAGGGTAAATAATGCAAAACATGACCTTGACCTTGGTATTTTTTTGTCGTTCAGCGATGTCCACCAATGCCAACAATACATATGACCAGTTATCAAAGATAAAGTGAGACAATCACATAAAGTTAACTGAGGTTAAACCCAACATAGATTAAGTTTGGGGAAAATAAGCGCAATATGACCTCGACCTTGGTAATTTTTGTCGTTTAGTGATGTCTACCAATGCCAACAATACATATGACCAAGTATCAAACAAAGAAAATGAGGCAATCACATACAGTTGACTGAGGTTAAATTTTGGCATTACGTGATGTCACTTGACACAGCAAAGCGTCCGACAGTTTCAGAAAAATTCGAGCAGCGGCTGGAGATATAGTTGATTTAAAATGTGGCCTCTGCCGGAAAAGTGACTGCTATGTCCCGCTACCCACTTTCGTGGGCGAGAAAATAAAACAGTTTACACCCAAACCTTCATCTATACCTTTAGTGTGCATGTTACTGGTCATGTGAGAAGACAACTTGGGCAACTCTCTAGAAAATAATATCAGACAGCCCAAGACAACAGACTAAAAAGCAAAACGTTACAATAAACTAGATGAATGTTCTCTGGAGTACATGTCATCTTCCGGGGTCCAGTTTCAATATGTATGACCCCTGGCTACTGTCATTAAGTGTAGATATGCACAGGTTGGTGAATATATTAAAGGGTTTTTGGTATTATTTTTAACAGAAACTATGACCACGACCTGTATGTGTGATGAAGTATATCCAACATTTTAAGTAGAAGTGAACTCATACTGAGGGACATCCCTTGGAAGCAATGTACACAAACAAGAGAGAAAAGGTTGCAGGAAATGTTATTTTTGGACCAAAACAATAATGTTGAACTCGAGCATAACCTTTGTATTAGTATGGTGTCACATGACTATTGTCATGTGTATCGTGGAGAAATATGAAGGGAAAAAACACAAAAGTTATACTCAATGTTAAGTTTTAATATTTACCCTTGAACTTGACCTTGACTGTGCCCTTTATATAACTGGTAAGATTACAAGACTTTTGTGATGAAGAGTTTATCGAGGGGTCAATGTGCAACTAGTGTACCTTGTAATCAGGAACGTAGCTGGGCCCAATTTACAACATAGCACCGATGTTTAACTTGTCTTAGTTTTATTAGGATAGAATGCATAAGGTGATATATAGGAAGTATGACCATATATAAAAGGTATGCATGACCATATATAAAAGGTATGCCCAATTTTAGATTGTCCTGTCCAAAAAAATGACGTTTGAATGCAGAATTTAAACTGGACATTGATTACAACACAAATATGTGCCCATGGGACACGAATATACTGCTAAAGGGTTAACTGTTTAGAAATGGAGTTACCAATTGGGTTGTTTAAAAGAAAGTCAGATATTGAAGATACTTATATTATATACTATAATGTAGATGAATGCATGCAGTAAAGGAACACACTAAGTCGAAGTAGTTGAAGGTCATTCATACTGATCTACCTCTAGTTTAAACACCTTGATGTCATGTAGATTGTACATTGAAGCTGTGTCACAGTTATTGCGTGAGAAATGGACTAATATAATGAAGAGGTTGACTTACTAATGGTAGATGTCCGACTGATGGCGAGTCATTGAACTACCTTTGGTAGGAACTAACTGCTCTTTGGTAGGAACTAACTGCTGGAACTACCTTTGGTAGGAACTAACTGTTGGAACTACCTTTGATAGGAACTAACTGCTGGAACTACTTTTGGTATGAACTAACTGCTGGAACTACCTTTGGGAGGAACTAACTGCTGTAACTACCTTTGGTAGGAACTAACTGCTGGAACTACCTTTGGTAGGAACTAACTGCTGGAACTACCTTTGGTATGAACTAACTGCTGGAACTACCTTTGGGAGGAACTAACTGCTGGAACTACTTTTGGTATGAACTAACTGCTGGAACTACCTTTGGGAGGAACTAACTGCTGGAACTACTTTTGGTATGAACTAACTGCTGGAACTACCTTTGGTAGGAACTAACTGCTGGAACTACTTTTGGTATGAACTAACTGCTGGAACTATCTTTGGGAGGAACTAACTGCTGGAACTACCTTTGGTAGGAAATACCTGCTGGAACTACCTTTGGTAGGAACTAACTGCTGGAACTACCTTTGATAGGAACTAACTGCTGGAACTACTTTTGGTATGAACTAACTGCTGGAACTACCTTTGGTTGGAACTAACTGCTGTAACTACCTTTGGTAGGAACTAACTGCTGGAACTACCTTTGGTAGGAACTAACTGCTGGAACTACCTTTGGTATGAACTAACTGCTGGAACTACCTTTGGGAGGAACTAACTGCTAGAACTACTTTTGGTATGAACTAACTGCTGGAACTACCTTTGGGAGGAACTAACTGCTGGAACTACTTTTGGTATGAACTAACTGCTGGAACTACTTTTGGTATGAACTAACTGCTGGAACTATCTTTTGGAGGAACTAACTGCTGGAACTACCTTTGGTAGGAACTAACTGCTGGAACTACCTTTGGTAGGAACTAACTGCTGGAACTACCTTTGGGAGGAACTAACTGCTGGAACTACCTTTGGTAGGAACTAACTGCTGTCATTGAACTACCTTCTGTTGGAACTAACTGCTGGAACTACCTTTGGTAGGAACTAACTGCTGGAACTACCTTTGGGAGGAACTAACTGCTGTCATTGAACTACCTTTGGTAGGAACTGACTGCTGTCATTGAACTACCTTTGGAAGGACCTAACTGCTGGAACTACCTTTGGTAGGAACTAACTGCTGGAACTACCCTTTGGTAGGAACTGACTGCTGGAACTACCCTTTGGTAGGAACTAACTGCTGGAACTACCTTTGGGAGGAACTAACTGCTGTCATTGAACTACCTTTGGTAGGAACTAACTGCTGGAACTACCTTTGGTAGGAACTAACTGCTGTCATTGAACTACCTTTGGTAGGAACTAACTGCTGGAACTACCTTTGGTAGGAACTAACTGCTGGAACTACCCTTTGGAAGGAACTAACTGCTGGAACTACCTATGGGAGGAACTAACTGCTGTCATTGAACTACCTTTGGTAGGAACTAACTGCTGGAACTACCTTTGGTAGGAACTAACTGCTGGAACTACCTTTGGTAGGAACTAACTGCTGTCATTGAACTACCTTTGGTAGGAACTAACTGCTGGAACTACCTTTGGTAGGAACTAACTGCTGGAACTACCTTTGGTAGGAACTAACTGCTGGAACTACCTTTGGTAGGAACTGACTGCTGGAACTACCCTTTGGTAGGAACTAACTGCTGGAACTACCTTTGGTAGGAACTAACTGCTGTCATTGAACTACCTTTGGTAGGAACTAACTGCTGGAACTACCCTTTGGTAGGAACTAACTGCTGGAACTACCTTTGGTAGGAACTAACTGCTGTCATTGAACTACCTTTGGTAGGAACTAACTGCTGGAACTACCTATGGGAGGAACTAACTGCTGTCATTGAACTACCTTTGGTAGGAACTAACTGCTGGAACTACCTTTGGTAGGAACTAACTGCTGTCATTGAACTACCTTTGGTAGGAACTAACTGCTGGAACTACCTTTGGTAGGAACTAACTGCTGGAACTACCTTTGGTAGGAACTAACTGCTGGAACTACCTTTGGTAGGAAATGACTGCTGGAACTACCCTTTGGTAGGAACTAACTGCTGGAATTACCTTTGGTAGGAACTAACTGCTGTCATTGAACTACCTTTGGTAGGAACTAACTGCTGGAACTACCTTTGGTAGGAACTAACTGCTGGAACAACCTTTGGTAGGAACTAACTGCTGAAACTACCTTTGGGAGGAACTAACTGCTGTCCCTTAACTACCTTTGGTAAGAACTAACTGCTGGAACTACCTATGGGAGGAACTAACTGCTGTCATTGAACTACCTTTGGTAGGAACTAACTGCTGTCATTGAACTACCTTTGGTAGGAACTAACTGCTGTCATTGAACTACCTTTGGTAGGAACTAACTGCTGGAACTACCTTTGGTAGGAACTAACTGCTGAAACTACCTTTGGGAGGAACTAACTGCTGTCCCTTAACTACCTTTGGTAGGAACTAACTGCTGTCATTGAACTACCTTTGGTAGGAACTAACTGCTGGAACTTCCTTTGGGAGGAACTAACTGCTGTCCCTTAACTACCTTTGGTAGGAACTAACTGCTGGAACTACCTATGGGAGGAACTAACTGCTGTCCCTTAACTACCTTTGGTAGGAACTAACTGCTGGAACTACCTATGGGAGGAACTAACTGCTGTCCCTTAACTACCTTTGGTAGGAACTAACTGCTGGAACTACCTATGGGAGGAACTAACTGCTGTCATTGAACTACCTTTGGTAGGAACTAACTGCTGGAACTACCTTTGGGAGGAACTAACTGCTGTCCCTTAACTACCTTTGGTAGGAACTAACTGCTGTCATTGAACTACCTTTGGTAGGAACTAACTGCTGGAACTACCTTTGGGAGGAACTAACTGCTGTCCCTTAACTACCTTTGGTAGGAACTAACTGCTGTCATTGAACTACCTTTGGTAGGAACTAACTGCTGGAACTACCTGTGGGAGGAACTAACTGCTGTCCCTTAACTACCTTTGGTAGGAACTAACTGCTGGACCTACCTATGGGAGGAACTAACTGCTGTCCCTTAACTACCTTTGGTAGGAACTAACTGCTGGAACTACCTATGGGAGGAACTAACTGCTGTCCCTTAACTACCTTTGGTAGGAACTAACTGCTGGAACTACCTATGGGAGGAACTAACTGCTGTCATTGAACTACCTTTGGGAGGAACTAACGGCTGGAACTACCTTTGGTAGGAACTAACTGCTGGAACTACCTTTGGTAGGAACTAACTGCTGAAACTACCTTTGGGAGGAACTAACTGCTGGAACTACCTTTGGTAGGAACTAACTGCTGAAACTACCTATGGGAGGAACAAACTGCTGTCATTGAACTACCTTTGGTAGGAACTAACTGCTGGAACTACCTTTGGTAGGAACTAACTGCTGAAACTACCTTTGGGAGGAACTAACTGCTGTCCCTTAACTACCTTTGGTAGGAACTAACTGCTGAAACTACCTTTGGTAGGAACTAATTGCTGTCATTGAACTATCTTTGGTAGGAACTAACTGCTGTCATGAAAACGTGTGTGAAGCTGCTCCTTGTGTGAGAAACTTACCCCTAAACTGAATCCAAAATTTCGATGTTTGTATGGATGTGATGTACGAACATGAATAACACCTTATGCACATTTCACTTTAATGGCAGGGGATAAAAACTCATCATGTTAATGATCCGTAAAAGGTCAAGGTCATGTGTTGAATAACCCAATATATTACTATGATCCAAGTTTGTTTAATGAAGTGCATGCAGTTCCTGAGAAACAGTGCTAGATGCAAAATCTTAACCTAAATTGACCAAGTCAACGACTGACAAAAGTCAAGGTCAATGTGGTGAACTTTAAAATTCAGCCTGATTTCGAGCACTTGTGAAGGAATGTTATAAATAAAACAATACAATAGTAGCTTCTTTCTTTTTATATGTTAAATAATTATACAGATGTCAATATTAACATCTTATCAATAACCCTACAAAGTCAATACAAGGCAATACAATGCAATACAATATCACTTGCGGTATGTTACGACACTGTATGCTGTAATTGGTATATCAACAACATTACTTCTAAAATAAATAAAAGGCAGATCTAAGAACTACATATTAACATTTTCATAATTTTAGGGTATTTCGTTACACAGTTTGTGAACTGCAATATTATCTGAAAGAATAACATATCTCCTTCATAAACAATGTTTACCAATAAAGAATTGAATATATTTGAATGAAATATGTCGGAAACAAAGATTGTCTTTGGAATTGTCTAAATTATTTTGTAAAGCAAAAGGTTCATTAATGGGAGTTTTGGTTGCTTCCAACAACTAATTGGGTCTAGCATACTAGCTGGGTCTTACAGTCAACATATTATCCTATTATCCTTATCTCTATCATTTTATTTGTTTTCTTGTTTGTTTATTTGTATGGTGTTTTACGTCATTATCAACACATTCAAGGTTATTTATGACTGTCGATTTTTTGTGGTGGAGGCAGACCACCCACTTTTCCTGGGTAGAACCTGTATTGTATACCTCCGCCATCCGTAAGAATCGACACTTCCTCACTTACATGTCGAGCTCCCAGTGGGTTTCGAACCCGCAGCGGTCGTTTTATTTAAAATACATGTAAAGTTACAGCGGAATCCAGGTTTCATTAAAATTGAATTGAACTGAATTGGGGTTTTAAGGCACACCAACACATGAAAAGGTTATATGGCGCCTAAAAGGCATGAACATGCCAGGCTCAACTTCCATGTACATCGAGATAAAATATGGAAAATGGACCTAGAACCTTCTCACCCTGAACTGCAGAGTTGCTGCAAATTCTATCGTAGAAACTCCATTTACGCTGGAGCCACGTTATTGAGGTTTTATTAAAAAATCCTAGAAATGTCACATCACGTATCCAGAATAAATATGTTTAACCTACCATCATGACCGTGCAGGAAGCCAATAAAAGGATTAATTAAATAAATGAATAAAAATAGGGTAATTAAAATAGTCATTTTTCATTTTTAGGAAAATCGTAAACCCTATTTTCGGCATGTTTCAACTTGCAACTCTACCATAGTGGCTAACGTGTGTTCTTTCTAAACTGTTTGAAATGTAACTGAAGGAAATTTAATTGAAATGAGTTTCAGCAGTCAAAATTATTTTCATGACAAAATATCGCAAAAACAAAGATTTTTCTTAAACCCTGAGATTACATGTAATTGAAAGTATTCACTAGAATAGATGCCATTCTAGAATTGGAATGGTGAAACTTAGAAAATCGAGAGGTAATTACTGTTGTAAACTTGTTTTAAGCTACGATATATAAAAATAAAGAACAACATACAAGGGTTTTGTGTCGATACCTTGAAATGCACTTTCTGGAGCAGATAAAACTCAGTTTATCTTGGCACAATGCCAGTAGAGAAATGGGAAGCCAGATTAAATATTATTGAAAACAGACTTGACCACTATAATGTCCTGGATAAAATTACAATCCAACAGAAACATGAATATGTAAAACTGATATCTACTAAATGCCCTAATTCCTTTCCTACCATACTAGTATTATTAATAATTTAGGTAAATTTCTCTTATGATTTAGTTTATTAATTAATGCTTTATAAAGTACTTCCTCAAAAAAGGGGAACAAATTTATTTTATTTTTAAAAATAGTGTCGGTGGTGTGAAAAAAGAAGGTTTGTAAAATCTGTAATTTTATTATGATGAGAAGTGTTTTAATACAGAGGTAAAGCAATAACTTGCCTTTAAATAAGGGAAACTGACAGATAATTACATTTTTTGTCAGAATGTGAGACATGTTGCCAAAATACTACCAAAGTATACATTTTTCAATATAACATTTTGAAATGGAAAATGCAATATGCTCATGTAACAATTTACAAACAAATGATGCCTTCATTTTAGTAGAAGAACAAACGTAACATATATAAATTATTGACATCAAATAATTTACTAAATATATTATAATTTAACTGGGACGGAATATACAATTAACACATTACAGAATATAGAATTAAAAACATAAATTACTTGTAAAAATGTTAAACATTAGCTCACATAATTTAATAAAGCTAACACCATTTACACAAACACATTAAAATTTTACCTTACTTCCTTAAAAAATATTCATTTAAATTCTGACATGTTTTCTCTTTTTAAAAACAAATTCTACAAACTGGTTCCTTTTTCATGACATATTGATGAGACTCTAATTATCTTGAGGCAAAAGATGACTTGTATTAGTTGAATACAGTTTCCATTTTTTTTTCAATCCTTTCTTGAATGAATTTAACATTTGTTAACAATTGAGGATTGAACACAAAACAATTTTAACTATATATAAATAAAGAACAAGACACAACACTTTTCCGTTCACCCCTCGAGGCAGGGATTCTGCGTATCTTGAGTGTGTTTAGGTAACAATTAGTCACTAAATCAGGCATAAAGTATCTAGTATGTGCCCTCCACTTTCATCTCCTTCTCCACAGAGTCGAGGGCGGAGAGACACATTACAGTGAGGTTCATACTGCCCACTACTGTCTTCTCATCTGTCACGTCAACAACTGAAAAACATGGTACATGTGTCAAATTTAACTGAAATGTATAGATTTCCTTAGTTATCTAAATGGTTTTTTAACATGCATAAATGATATAATGAGATACAGGTCTGCCCAATTTGTTTCAGAAATGGTTTACATTTTAGTTGAAAAAATTCACCCAACAACAAAGCTGTAAAAAGTGTAATCCTGGTACTGTGTACATGTACTTTTGAAAACATTTTGAATGGCATTAATTATTGATTAAAACAGAAGACATAATGTATATCTCTCAACAAATTTTTTCATTATCAAAATACCAAAGTCTGGTTCCAGTTTTAATCTGAGGCAAATTTTAGTTTAATATGATACAACAAGTTATGTTTCACGTGTCTGAATGGAAACTTCATCCATCTCATCTCCTTTTGAGGTTACAGTCCCAAGACATCCTAATATGACGTGCTAACAGGACCATAAACCCGATTTTTCAACCACATCTGAGCTGATGATACTTACTGTCTAAGTCCTGGTCTGCAACATCTTTCCTGTTACGTAGAAATATCACGTATGCTGACGAATGCCACACCCACATCCTCGCAGTCTCCATCCTGGTCATCTTCTGGTGGCTCACTCACAAGGGTGAATCTTATCCTAGAATTTCAAAGGTTATTTTTAGATCAGACCACACTGGTGAATCTTATCCTGGAATTTCCAGAACTATTTATAGATCCGGCTCACTCACAAGGGTGAATCTTATCCTGGAATTTCAATGCCATTATAGATTCACCAGATGTGAATCTTATCATGGACTTTACAAAACTTTATTTATTGATCCGACTGCAGTTTTAATTTTATTTTACTGTTTCACTGGAATGTATATAATAAAATGTAATATGCTGATTGCAATTTGCTTATTTTAATTCAATTTCAGCAATGAAATCCATCTGGATCGGCATTGACGAGAAACACAAGTTTGAAAGGGTACCACCCAAGGAACACTGACAATTTCATTTCATTTCAATAATAAGAGTGTTTTCTGAGGAGATGTCTTTATACATTTCCCTATATAATCTATATACAATTTGATCATTGTGGCAGCCATATCAATTAAAAGACGATGATGAAAAAATCGGATGCATGTGATATTTCATGATTACTGAATAAGTAGTTTTGAGGAGATGTCATTTATAATGTCCTTAATTTTTCAGTCTGATTAGAAAAGGTGGTGATCTTGGTCACACTCAAAGAACATTATGACTCACTTTCATTTAAATAATGAAGGGTTTTAAGAGATGTTGCTTTTTATACATTTCCTCTATATATAACCAAAATTAGATTTACCATGCCATATCGAATATTTGATGATGGAAAATATAACGAAAATTTGATAAAGGTCAATCCAAGGAACATGCAAACCTAACAAAAAGTTCAAAACACCATAATATAATGGTTAATAAATTTAGTTACATCTTCCATAAGACCCTCACAATCAACTTTCTTTTACAAAAGGATACAGGTATTATTTGTTCACATCAGTAAAATGCACAAACCTTCCATCATCCGGTCTGAGGGCAGTAGCATGCTCGCCAAGTACTGTCTTCTTGGATAGTTGTTCTCTAAGTCTACATGGATTGCTGAGAAATAAGTCAAGCAATTGGATAGTTGTTTCTCTAAGTCTACATGAATGCTGAAATAAGTCAACAATTGGATAGTTTTTCTCTAAGACTACATGGAATACTGAATTAAGTCAACAATTGGGTAGTTGTTCTCCAAGTCTACATGGAATGCTGAAATAAGTCAATCAATTGGATAGTTGTTCTCCAAGTCTACATGGAATACTGAAATAAGTCAAGCAATTGGATAGTTGCTCTCTAAGTCTACATGGAATGCTGAAATAAGTCAACAATTGGATTTTTTTCTCTAAGTCTACATGGAATACTGAAATAAGTCAACAATTGGATAGTTGTTCTCCAAGTCTACATGGAATGCTGAAATAAACCAAGCAATTGGATAGTTGTTCTCCAAGTCTACATGGATACTGAAATAAGTCAACAATTGGATAGTTGTTCTCCAAGTCTAATGGAATGCTGAAATAAGCCAAGCAATTGGATAGTTGTTCTCCAAGTCTACATGGAATACTGAAATAAGTCAACAATTGGATAGTTGTTCTCCAAGTCTACATGGAATTCTGAAATAAGCCAAACAATTGGATAGTTGTTCTCCAAGTCTACATGGAATTCTGAAATAAGTCAATAATTGGATAGTTGTTCTCCAAGTCTACATGGAATTCTGAAATAAGTCAACAATTGGATAGTTGTTCTCCAAGTCTACATGGAATACTGAAATAAGTCAACAATTGGATAGTTGTTCTCCAAGTTTACATGGAATGCTGAAATAAGCCAAGCAATTGGATAATTGTTCTCCAAGTCTACATGGAATACTGAAATAAGTCAACAATTGGATATGTGTTCTCCAAGTCTACATGGAATTCTGAAATAAGTCAAGCAATTGGATAGTTGTTCTCCAAGTCTACATGGAACGCTGGAATAAGTCAACAATTGGACAGTTGTTCTGTAAGTCTACATGGAATGCTGAAATAAGCCAAGCAATTGGATAGTTGTTCTCCAAGTCTACATGGAACACTGGAATAAGTCAACAATTGGACAGTTGTTCTCTAAGTCTACATGGAATGCTGAAATAAGTCAATAATTGGATAGTTGTTCTCCAAGTCTACATGGAATGCTGAAATAAGTCAATAAGCTTTACTGCTGGGACTAGAACTTTAGAATAACACAAACAAATGTATCTTACCATCTACCTAGCAATACTTCAGAAGAGTGGCAAATTTCCTGACCGAAGGTTTGTACTCCAAGTTATGAAGTGGACATGAATATAGCAGATAATATGCCTATAAAGTGGCCTATGAATCAAAATAATGGCCACCGAAGCATTGTGGTGTAGTGGTTATAGCGTCTGCCTTGCATTCGGGAAGTCGTGGGTTCGAGTCCCCTGACCGCGTCATACCAAAGACTTTAAAAATGGAGTAGTCACTTGTAACCCTTGCCGGACGAGCAAATAATGGGTAGTGCTACGACTGATTGACCAGTGTCAGAATAATGTGACTGGGTGGGTGGAGGTATCATGTCTACTACGGCGTGGTATTCCAGTGTGGCAGCACTATAAAGAAACCATTGAGTTCGCTGCTTCAAGTAGACATTTCATCACATCACACAACACACAGATAAAAGTCCAGACATTGTGCCTATAATCGTCAGGTAGGATGCCTGTCGTAGGTGGAGGGACTATAATCCTTAGAAATACACACACACACACACAAAATAATGGCCCTGACCTTACAGATAATACTCATTATTATATAACCTATAAATAGACGCGTTTTCATTGGCTAAAAAGTAATTTTTTAGAAAAAATATCTAGCGATATTGACCTGTTTTTTTGATATTGACCTGTTTTTTTGATATTGACCCGTTTTATATAATTGTTTTTTTGATATTGACCTGTTTTATATAATTGTAAATTGAGGGTTATATAATAAAACAGTTATGGACTTTTCAGCTGTTATACATGATGTTGATATGTACCAAAAAATCATTATTGACCTCGGCTATCGCCTCGGTCAATAATGATTTTTTTGGTGCATATCACATCATGTATAACAGCTGAAAAGTCCATAATTGTATAATGTAGCACAGATTTAATGATAAACGTAAAGCAAGTTAATTAAAATATATCATTTCGTTCATAGTTACAGAGCGGACACAGCCTTTGCCTATATGTGTATCTAGTATGGCCTAAAACAATTAGTTAAAATCTCATTTTACTAGGCGACACACTTTTTGATGAGATTAAATGATCTTATTCTGTTAAAAAAAAAAGAGCAGACACAAACTTGACCAAAATATTATGATTTTAATTTTGATCATCTAATTTACATAAATACCTGTACCAGGTTTATTTAACTATGTCAATCCATAAGCAAACTAGCTGACACACACACTTCCCATATATGTACATATATGAACCTAACTTATGAACTTGACTTTTGACATAGAGGTTCGGACCTGGCCTGGAATTCATCAACCATTCTTCAAATTATTCTTAAGACTTGAGCTCAAGTATTCAAATTTCTTTCATATATATTCCCATAACCTTTTAAGACAAACAATGGTAAGAAGTTGATATTGATTAGTATTTATCATATTTATTCATAGCACTTGTAATGAACCTTTACCATGTTTATACTTTAAACTTATAAAAATATTTTTGACTGAAATATGCATACTTGGCTTTAAGTCTAAGAATATTCTCAAGAATGCTTGGTGAATTCAAGGCCTTATTTTTGTATGTTACACACAGTCATAATTGCACCATGTTTCAGTCAACTATCTCACTATTGTGTCAAATTTTCAGAGTAAATAAGATTTTGCCAACAGACAGGCTTGAGGGTGATTGCTGTGACGGTACACTTACTTTTGCTAAAGTTGAACTGTATATTATGGTATGGCTTGGGTTTTGGCAGTGAGAATGGCGTCTCTGTCTCCTGGGGATCTATGCCCAGGAATTTGTACTCGACAAACAGCTGTCGTATGTCGTCATTGCCCATCACCGGTGATGATTCCTCCAGGGACACATGGTTAATTGCTACAGTCACAGAGTTACCCTGGGGATATAGGGGAGAAAAAGTTATATATGTTCAACAAATTAATTACATCAGAATTCCTACATTTCACGAGAACCATTGTACACTTTGTGTGCATTAAAACTTAGTCTGTTTGTTCGAATGTGTTTAACGTCATTTCCAGGACATTTAAGGCTATGTATAATGGTTGATTTTTAGTGGTGGAGGCAGATCATCCACTTATTCCTGGCCTACTTATTGCTGGGTAGAACCAATATTTAATACCTCCGGTCATCTATAAGAATTGACACTTTCTCACTTACAAGTAAGGCAATGGAAATGGGTTTATAATAGGTGTGTGTGAATACATTTAAAAACTTACAGGTTTGGACTCTGGTTTCTGTTTACGCTTGGATGGTCTGGGTGCCATGACAAGTCCCTCACTGTCCGACTCAATGGGCGGGGTCTCCGACTCCTCCCCCTCTGTTTCCTGCCTGAACGGGTCGTCGCGTAGCGTACTGCCCTGACTTTGTTCAGGGGAGGCAATCTCCTCTGTAATTTCTTCCGTAACCGAATCTAAATGAATAGATTTACACGTTAATTATATAAATTGAAATCAAAAGTTGGGAAACAAGCATGATATTGAAAATATTTTTTTCTGAAATTTCTAAGCTGATGTGATAGGTTCCGTTAGATTATCATTATAGTTCCCTTCGACTATCGTAATAGCGCAGTTCCCTTACTCTATAATTATAGTGCAGTTCCCTTCGACTATCGTAATAGCGCAGTTCCCTTACACTACAAGTATAGTGCAGTTCCCTTCGACTATCATAATAGTGCAGTTCCCTTACATTACACCTATAGTGCAGTTCCCTTCGACTATCGTAATAGCGCAGTTCCCTTCCCTTAAAATACTATTATAGTGCAGTTCCCTTCGATTATCGTTATACCGCAGTTCCCTTACACTACAAGTATAGTGTAGTTCCCTCAGACTATCGTAAAAGCGCAGTTCCCTTTACACTACAATTATAGTGCAGTTCCCTTCGAATATTGTAATAGCGCAGTTCCCTTACACTACACGTATAGTTCAGTTGCCTTCGACTATCGTAATAGCGCAGTTCCCTTACACTACAATTATAGTGCAGTTCCCTTCGAATGTTGTAATAGCGCAGTTCCCTTACACTACAATTATAGTGCAGTTCCCTTCGAATATTGTAATAGCGCAGTTCCCTTACACTACAATTATAGTGCAGTTCCCTTCGACTATCGTAATAGCGCAGTTCCCTTACACTACAGTTATAGTGCAGTTCCCTTCGACTATCGTAATAGCCAGTTCCCTTACACTACAATTATAGTGCAGTTCCCTTCAACTATCGTAATAGCGCAGTTCCCTTACACTACAATTATAGTGCAGTTCCCTTCGACTATCGTAATAGCGCAGTTCCCTTACACTACAGTTATAGTGCAGTTCCCTTCGACTATCGTAATAGCGCAGTTCCCTTACACTACAATTATAGTGCAGTTCCCTTCGACTATCGTAATAGCGCAGTTCCCTTACACTACAAGTATAGTGCAGTTCCCTTCGAATATCGTAATAGCGCAGTTCCCTTTACACTACAATTATAGTGCAGTTCCCTTCGAATATTGTAATAGTGCAGTTCCCTTACACTACACGTATAGTTCAGTTGCCTTCAACTATCGTAATAGCGCAGTTCCCTTACACTACAATTATAGTGCAGTTCCCTTCGAATATCGTAATAGCGCAGTTCCCTTACACTACAATTATAGTGCAGTTCCCTTCGAATATTGTAATAGCGCAGTTCCCTTACACTACAAGTATAGTGCAGTTCCCTTCGACTATCGTAATAGCGCAGTTCCCTTCGACTATCGTAATAGCGCAGTTCCCTTACACTACAATTATAGTGCAATCCCTTCGAATATCATAATAGCGCAGTTCCCTTACACTACAATTATAGTGCAGTTCCCTTCGAATATTGTAATAGTGCAGTTCCCTTACACTACAATTATAGTGCAGTTCCCTTCGACTATCGTAATAGCGCAGTTCCCTTACACTACAAGTATAGTGCAGTTCCCTTCGACTATCATAATAGCGCAGTTCCCTTACACTACAATTATAGTGCAGTTCCCTTCGACTATCGTAATAGCGCAGTTCCCTTACACTACAAGTATAGTGCAGTTCCCTTCAACTATCGTAATAGCGCAGTTCCCTTCCCTTAAAATACTATTCTAGTGCAGTTCCCTTCGACTATCGTTATAGCGCAGTTCCCTTACACTACAATTATAGTGTAGTTCCCTCAGACTATTGTAATAGCGCAGTTCCCTTACACTACAGTTATAGTGCAGTTCTCTTAGACTATCGTAATAGCGCAGTTCCCTTACACTACAATTATAGTGCAGTTCCCTTCGACTATTGTAATAGCGCAGTTACTGAATAAATAAACCGTTAGAGATGTTAATTTCTACGCTTGATAACAACTTCAAGATTGCCGTGTGTACTTTTAGGTGATCACTGGTATTAGGAGGCATCTTAAGAGGTCCTGCTTTGGAACGTTATCAAGTTAAATTAGAAAAATAAAAGCTTACAAGAGTATCTGCATCAGCTTAGCTACTATTAGCTACTATTAGGCCAGATATGCCCGGCCTATACATCAATTTGCAAATAAAATAAAATGGAGTCCAAAAAAGTAACAAAAACTGAAGCCAGAGGATGTGTGGGGTTAAGGGTCAACAAGGGATGTTATACTAAAATGTTTTTTTTACATCTCGTCAGCTCATATTATTTTATATTAAGACAGCAACCTCAGAGGGAGATGAGACGAAGGATCATACAACCAAATGATATTTAAGTTATTTACAAGAATATATAAAATGTTTTATTGTTATTTGTCTTTTGGTTTATTTCTTACTGATAGCACTTACCTGCCACAGATTCCCGTGACTGTTCATCACCAAACATTGTGTCTGACTTCATGGTGGACTTCAGAGTCTCATCCTGTAATACCAGTGATGAATGATTAAATCAAACTAATATCAAAAGCAGTAGCTAAGTAAATGCAGTATGGCACGTTGACAACCAGAGTGAACGGTATGCATTTAAGTATACTATACGTACGTCTATGATAATATAATCAATTTTCAAAATGGTGTAAATGTTTGTAAAAGGTGTTTTTGTTGAGGTGGCCATCTTGGATTTTGCAGGAATTTTAATTAAAATAATGACCAAACAACCCATCAAAGGAAGTTTGGTGAAAATCTACCAGCTAGTTTTAACCCTTAACCTGCTAAGCACGACTATAATAGCCTTTGCGTCCATTGTAAACCCAGATCAGCCTGGGTTTACAATGACTGCCGATCAGTCATTTTCCCCAAAACACCCCTTTGTCACATAAATGAAATGATCTTAATTCAAAGAAAGAACAGTCCATAATATATTTAGCAGGTTAAGGGTTAACAGAGTAGTGACCACAAAAAAAAGATTACAGTTCGGAAGTTGGATCATAGAAAAAAAATCTGCTGATCTTCAATTAGTCGAGCTAAAGCATTAAGATTAACATAGGCTGTAGGGTACTCATGATGAATTAGAGTACTCATGACCAATTATTGCCTAAGAAACATCACTAAACAAAATATACAGACATATGCCGTTGTAACACCTACATCAAGCTTTTTGCTAAATGTGTGACAGCAACATTTAAGTAACTGTAGACTAATGTTGGTTTAAACTTATTTTATTTCCAATATTTATACAATCAGTGAAAATGTACATAATACAAAATGTGAAAAAGGATTGGAATGAAAGCAGTTGCTTATAGAGTTCCTTTCCAAAAAAAAAAATGTTGAGGATACATACCAAGGGAACTCCTTTGCTGTCTTTAGATCCTAAAATAAAGAATAAAAACTTTAAAACGATTGCAAATGAGATAAGACTAGAAAGAATTTAATTTTCAATCATGGTGCATCTCTGGCATAACAATCATAATGTAATTTAGTAAGCTTGAATTGAGCTTTAAGAGCTTGCTTATATAAATATGTCTGGCAGAATGAGTAAGTGCCGGATGATGAAAATGTTAATACCTAAAATGACCTTACACACAAAGTAATAACAATTAAATACTTGCTGTAAATTGAATGTAAAACTGTATGAAAAGGGCAGGCTTATATGAGAATTGCAACTGTGCATAGATGTGTTTATACTACTCTAAATGACAAAGTACCAAATCATATTTTTTTAATTGTCATACGAGGCTCCCTCATATGTTTCTATGGTACAGCCCTTATTTCAGTATTGTTCCCATAAAAAAACAGATTTGAGTATACCACTCTTCATGTAAAACCAGTTAAAAGAACATCTAAATTGCTGTGGTCAGAAGAGTACAACAGAAGACAAGACACTGTGCAAAGTGCATTTTGAAATTATGACCACCAGACTGTATTTAAGGGTTACATGGCAGTCTTTTTTCCTTTTTTTGATTTTCTACCTTACTTGCATTTTTGCAAACTGCTTTTAATAACTGACTAATTCAAAGGAAGTTAATTATATTGCACCAACAGTATGTTTAATGCTAAGGTAGAATAAGGAAGAACAAGTGGAAACTCCCAACTTTTACTACCTTTCATTTAACTGTATTCAAACTGATTTCAAGTCAAAATGATACTGGATTAACAGATTAAGGTGCTAATTAAATGCTCGATACCTACTTCAAGATTGACGTGTCTCTTTTAAGTAACACTTTATGATTCGGATTATTATAGAATAAGGACTGGTGATATAATAAACATTCAACATACAGACACTTCTAGATCCATTTCTACACAGTAACATAACAACATCTATCTTTATATTTGCCACAAGCCATCACGGGCATATTTGTGTAATTGTGTCTAGTAGTCAAGAAAAAGTAAAAAAAACACAGAGGTTTGAGGAGAAAAACATGTCAAAAACGGTATAAAAAGATAAAAGCAGGTTAAAAACAGCTATCTAGCCATATGCGTTTAATGTCTGACATGATGGATGAGGATGGCAGCCAGCATGAAGAAACACGATCATTTTCATAATAACACGAACATCAAAAATGCCACTGAAATACTGTTGTAAATAAATATATATATCAGAATTATATGGTAAGAATTTTCCATGCAGTACTATATGTGACTGATTGATTCATGCTGTGCACTGATAAGATACATGCTCATGGCTACAGTTTACCTGAAATAAATAATGTGTTTCTTTGTTTTGGTTTAAATATATATGAGCCGAAACACGCGAAAATTACTCTTCAGACAAAATTTGACATTTTATGTTTTTGATGTTTATGAAACAAGGTAATTTTCCCTTTAAAAATCTCTTTATTTTATGTTGATATCTTAATTAACAAGAGGTCAATGACCTTGAAGCTCTACTGATAGATTTAGATAGCTAGATCAGCATTCCTGTGAAGTTTCATAAAAATCTGTCCAGTAGTTTCAGAGGAGTAGTCGCTACAAGTTGAAGTTTTTACTATATAACTCTAGGTAAACAAAGATGGCACTGGCAGCCATGTTTAATGTTGAATCAAAATAATTTTCGACAAGGATCAACATCTTGTCTTTCTGATTATTTCAGAAAAAGTCCCATATCAATATCACTTACAGTTTTCAAGAAGTAGTCGCTACAAACTTTTTTTAAAAATCTTATAGCCATGGCGGCCATCTTGAATTTCCGGCCGAACTAAACAATTTCTCGGATCAATTAGACATCAAGAGCAACATTCCTGTGAAGTTTCATAAAAATTTGTGAAGTAGTTTTAGAGGAGTAGTCGCTACAAGTTTTTACTATATAAATCTATGTAAACAAAGATGGCCGCTAGCGGCCATGTTTAAAGTCGCATCGAAATAAATTTCGACAAGGATCAACATCATGTCATGCTGATCATTTTAGAAAACGTCCCATATCAATATCACTTACAGTTTTTAAGAAGTAGTCACTACAAATTTATTTATTTTAAATCTATTTTTAGCCGTGGTGCCCATCTTGAATTTCGGGCCAGCCTGAAATTTTTCTAGGATCAACTAGACATCAAGAGCAACATTCCTGTGAAGTTTCATGAACATCCGTCAAGTAGTTTCAGAGGAGTAGTCACTACAAGTTTTTACTATATAACTCTTTGTAAACAAAGATGGCCACTGGCAGCCATGTTTAACGTCGAATCAAAATTATGTTCGACTAGGATCAACATCATGTCATGTTGATCATTTTAGAAAAAGTCCCATATCAATATCACTTATAGTTTTCAAGAAGTAGTCGCTACAAACTTGTTTTTTGAAAATCTATTTTTAGCCGTGGCGGCCATCTTGAATTTCCGGCCGACCTGAAATTTTGCTTGGATCAATAAGACATCAAGAGTAACATTCGTGTGAAGTTTCATGAAAATCCATCAAGTAGTTTCAGAGAAGTAGTCGCTAAAAGTATTCATTATAATTACGTGGCGGCCATCTTGGAATTTCGCATCAACATGAATCTTTGCTAAGATCAACTAGACTTCATGGGCAACATTTCTGTAAAGTTTCATGAATATCCATCCAGTAGGTTCAGAGTAGTAGTCGCTACAAATAAAAGTTTACAGACAGACGGACGGACGGACGACGGACGCCGCACCACGGCATAAGCTCTAATGATCTCTGATCAGTCGAGCTAAAAATGATTTTATCTCAATTTGAAAATTACAGATTGTACTCACCATTAATTTTGACGTTGATGTCGACGTCTTGATTAAATAACAACAAAAAACATAAACAGTTACCATTTTCTACAGCATCAACTATTTATATTAAGAAAACATATTCCCTATGCTATAATAATTAGGTAAAATGCAGAAGTGACTAGAAATTTGATTAGTAATTAATTGATAACCGGCCAACATCATAAATTGTTACTTTATGACGTTGTTGTGTTTTCGTGTGTTGTGGCTCATATCAGAATTATATGGTTAGAATTTTTCATGCAACACTAAATGTGCTTGCTTATTTCATGCTCTGCATTGACTAGTTACATGCTCAATATCGTGGCTATAGTTTTCCTGAAATAAATAATGTATTTCTGTTTTGTTTTAAATATATATGATAATTTGCCATGCAATACGATGTGATAGGTTGTTTCATGCTTTGTATTCATAGGCTACATGCCAAATACCATGGCTACAGGTTACCTGACATTAATAATGTGTTTCTCTGTCTTGGTTTGGGTTTTGGTGATTGGGGCCAATCTAAAATCATTCAACATTTTTTTGTTAAAAATAAAACAGACTTTTTTTTTCTGAATCAGCATTTCTTCATGCTTCTCTCGACCTGGAAAGTTGCTATTGTTTGGGGCGCTTGTTTCAGCCAAAGGTTTTTCTGCAAAATCTTGAGTAACTCTGTTATATATCATTAGAACTGGTATTTTTAGTGGTAAATAAAAATACCTTAGTTTTGAAAATTTACTGCCCAAACGAGTTTTTGATGGTGCTTTTCCCATGTAAATTCCTTGTTGATGGGACAGCAGACAATTAAGAAATTTCATATAACTTCAGTTAGCCTTCATATTTTGCAATAAAACTTTGAGGTTGTCTTAATTTATGAATATCAAACAATTTAAAACCATTTTCGGATAAAAAAATTTGATTTCTCAACTTGTGAAAAGTAAGGAATATTTATTTACCACTGAAAATGTCTGTTTCACTGATATACAACTTATTTAGGTACGAATTGTATTTTGTCTGAAGTAAAAAAAAAACTTTGACTGAAACAAAACTCGTGGCATCGAGGACTTTAAAAATGCCTCAATGAAATAAAAAGATTATACCGTAGTTCAATATCTTATTTCGAATTAGTTATATTAGTGAGTATAAATTATATAATTTTCACTTCATCTTCATGTGAAACAAGAGGTCAATGACCTTGAAGCTCTACTGATAGGTTTTGATAGCTAGATCAGCATTCCTGTGAAGTTCCATGAAAATCTGCCGAGTAGTTTCAGACGAGTAGTTGCTACATGTTTTTATTATATAACTCTATGTAAACAAAGATGGCAACTGGCAGCCATGTTTAATGTTGAATCAAAGTAATTTTCAACAAGGTCCAACATCATGTCATGCTGATCATTTCTGAAAAAGTCCCATATCAATTATCACTTACAGTTTTCAAGAAGTAGTCACTACAAATTTGTTTTTCAAAAATCTATTTTTAGCCGTGGCGCCCATCTTGAATTTCCAGCTGACCTGAAATTTTGCTAGCATCAAATAGACATCAAGAGCAACATTTCTTATAAGTTTCATGGAAATCCTTCAAGTAGTTTCAGAGGAGTAGTGGCTACAAGTTTTTACTTTTTAACTCTATGTAAACAAAGATGGCCACTTTCAGCAATGCTTAACGGCAAATCAAAAGAATTTCGATAAGGACCAACACCATGTCATGCTGATCATTTTAGAAAAAGTCCCATATCAATACCACTTATAGTTTTCAAGAAGTTGTCGCTACAAACTTGCTTTTTAAAAATCTATTTTTAGCTCTGGTGGCCATCTTAAATTTTGCCGACCTGAATTTTGCTAGGATCAATAAGACGTCAAGAGCAAAATTCCTGTGAAGGTTCATGAAAATCTGTCAAGTAGTTTCAGAGGAGTAGACGCTACAAATTGTTACTATATAACTCTATGTAAACAAAGATGGCAGCCATGTTTAATGGCGAATCAAAATAGTTTTCGACAAGGATCAACATCATGTCATGATGATCATTTTAGAAAAAGTCCCATATCAATATCACTTGTAGTTTTCAAGAAGTAGTCGCTATAAACTTATTTTTAAAAATCTATTTTTAGCCATGGTGGCCATCTTGAATTTCTGGACAACCTGCAATTTTGCTAGGATCAATTAGACATCAAGAGCAACATTCCTGTGAAGTTTCATGAACATCCGTCATGTAGTTTCAGAGGAGTAGTCGCTACAAGTTTTTACTATGTAACTCTATGTAAACAAAGACGGCCACTGGCAGCCATGTTGTCGAATCAAAACAATTTTCGACAAGGACCAACATCACGCATGCTGATCATTTTAGAAAAAGCCACATATCAATATCATTTATCGTTTTCTAGAAGTAGTCGCTACAAACTTGTTTTTTAAAAATCTATTTTTAGCTTTGGCGGCCATCTTGGATTTACGCATCAAAGTAAATTTTTGCTAGGATCAACTAGACATCATGGCAACATTCCTGTAAAGTTTCATAAAAATCCATCCAGTAGTTTCAGAGGAGTAGTGGCTACAAAAAAAAGTTTATGGACAGACGGACGGACGGACCCCGCACCATGGCATAAAAAAAATGGTTTTGAACAGGCGATATACAAGGGTTATCTTGACATTTGTTTAAAGGTGGCATGTAAGAATCATTTAAACTACTAGTATATATATGAGGCATTTTTAAAGTCCTCAAGTATAGAATAACAAACAGAACTAAAACTCCCTAAGTGTATTACCTATTTAATTATACGAAAACAGGTTAAAAGTCAAAAAGATGCTCGATTTATAAATTAAGTTATAACTTTATTCACTTCAAGATTGCTGCGACTTTAACATGGTTACGGAATGTTTGGTGACTTCAAGTGGAGTCTAATTGCTTTGGATAATGTTTTCTTTCTAAAATATTCATATATGTGATATTTTCCTAATTCAAAGAAGAATTTTCTCAAGATTTAGGGAAAAAAAGGGAGTTTTTTTTTTAACTTACGCACACACAATATATTTTCAGTCCCAAAATACTGAAAGTCTGCTGTGAATGAGACGTTTTTTAAAACTAATTTTGACATTTTAAATATATTAAAATACAAAGGAGACTGACATTTAAAACAAAACAAAGAAATGTAAAGATTTTCAACATTTTGGTCCTTTTGATGGATTGGAATTCTTCTTAAAATGCATTAAAAATGTTGCATAAAGAAGTAAAGTTATCGTCTGGAACTGTTCGTTTACGTCAGAGTCCTCCGAGCATATTAAAGAACCGCAGGAATCTATTTGTTTGTATTTAAAGTGTAGGGCAGGTTCCTGGATATTAAATCTCCTCTGTGGCAGCTCTAATGTGTTAACAGCCGTTTAACAACATTTGGTCAATTCTTTTCCTTCCAGCTCTTTCTACTGTAAGTCTATGTGAACTTCGACTCAAAAATAAAATGATTCTTCTTCGGTGCATCAAAAAGTAATCTACAGTTCCCCTAAGTTTCATTGAAATGTTCAAACTGAATTTATTTTAATATACGAACAGCTCTGTAGCTGTTAAAATCATAGTAGTTTTTTTTTTTTTTCACTAGAGCAGTGGCAGAAAAACAATAACGTGGCTCCAGCGTAAATGGAGTATCTACAATAGAACTTGCAGCAACTCTGCAGTTCAGGGCGAGAAGGTTCTAGGCCCGTTCTCCATATTTTATCTCGATGTACCTGGAGAATGAGCCTGGCATGTTCATTCCTGTTAGGCGCCATATAACCTTTCATGTGTTGGTGCGCCTTAAAACCCCAATTCAATTCAATTCAATTCTTCTTTAAATGCGAAAGAGTCGATTCTTATACATGCAGGAGGTATACATTACCAGGAAAATGTGGATGGTCTGCCTCCACCACTAAACAATCAACTGTCATATATAGCCTAAAATGTGATGAACATTAAACCAACCAAATTTGTTCTTCTTTAAAATACTTTAAATAGCAAACAATAGAACTATACAGAATAAAAGTAATACATGAGGGAAACACAGCAATCCACTAGGAATCTGGTGCACCTACAAAAAGTGAACGCTCCAGCACATGGGACAACCAAAATGGTAACATCAGGTGAGCAGCAGTCAATGTTACCGGTATGCAGATCAGCATAACTGAACATCCTACAAGGGCAGTATTTCGATAAAAAAAATATTTTTCATTATATTTGATAAGTGGAACAGTTGAGGCCAAAAATAAAATTATGTTTGTTTCCCCTTCCCAACCGACCCACCGAAATTGCCGCGACCCGAATTATTTTTTCGACACTTTTTTTTTGTACCGTCTTAAATGTGACTTATAGGTAGCATGTATTCCAGTTTTGATCTCAAATAAAAGAAATGAAATAAAAAAAATATTTTACCTACCTACCTACCCAACCCTTTTTTGCATGGGTCGGGAAGGGGAAACAAACATAATTTTATTTTTGGCCTGACCGTATGCCAATTATTGTTTATTCAGCCAATTTCTTAGGATTCAGCAAATGTAAAAGCATTTTAGAAGAAATTCAAGAAACATCCCACAAAATTATTCTGCATAAATGATGAACTGTTTGCGAAAACAAACCATGATATGGAAATGCTCTGCTACAACCAAGAACAGTCGCATGCTTTTCTTATCAGCTGTTGAGTAATTGAAAATGCTATGACGTTTGCCAGAATTTTATTAAATATGAACTGGTCAACATTATATAACTTTTCAAGGAATATGCACCAAACGTGATCATTTTGGTTGTCCTGTGTGATAAAGGTAAATAGCTAAAATACAACAAATTGAATGATTATAATTAGAAACAGGAAACCCAAGAGACGCTCTCATGTATAAAGAGGGGTAACAATGAGGTCATCTATAAACTTATAGAATACTGTTGAGCCGAGCGGTTAGTTTTGTGCAACTACAAACAACTGGAGACAGACGAAATACCATCGCATAAGCTAGTCTGGCCTTTGTCCAGTTGAGCTAAACACTGTTAAGAAAGCAGGTGAGAAATGTGTACCTGCAGTCAGAAGAAGTGATATACTAAGGCAAAAAAGTGACTATAAAGTGACTATAAAGTGACAGGGTAGGAAAATTCGTTGAAAGTGTACTCATCCTTTAGGACGAGTAAACTCTAAAACTTATTTGTCCTTAACAAAACAACACTCGTCCTTATATTTTGGTGATTTTCATAATGTTTATGAAGCTTGAAGTCTTAAATTTCATTTAAATGCCCACTTTATTCGAAATCTGTTTTATGGTAATAAAATGAGCATCCAATTGAAACTTAGACTGCAAAGAAAACACACTCAGGGTTACTGTCAAAATAAATATTAATTTCGTTCAAATATAAATGCGGCCAATATTTTATATATATTTTAAACAGTTAAATATTATTTTAATTTAAACAATCTTAGTTTATTCACACAATAAACGAAATATATGGGCGTCTTAAAATCATAGCATTCACACTTTACACACGGAACATACGAATACGGTCCATGGTTATAAACGTTTTACATCCGGGAAATCAATAACGGCCAGTAAGAATGCGCGGCATTGTTATTGTTTCTGTTGTCAATTTCGATAGTTGTTAAGTTACAAACCGAACGATTTCATTGATTTTGGACGATTCACTGGATTGTGGATGATTGAAATTCTACTTGACTGGCAGGTCGACTGAATGTAAATATATACTCGTCCTGAACCATTAGTTACTCGCCATGGCGAGCGGACGAGTGGAATTTTCCAACCCTGAGTGATCTAATAAGGAACAAAAGTGACTGTAAATGAAGTGACAGTAACAGATAATCTACAGTGAATAGTTAATCTTACAACTGATGTAAGCTGGTGATATGTCTAGAAAAAACAAATGGCTAATACTGAACAGCAAATGCAGAAGCTGCTCTACAATCAGCTATATACCTCGGCGACTGTTGCGGTCAGACATGCGACTACTAGCTCGACTACTAGCACGACTGCTAGCCCGACTGCTAGCTTTACTACTAGCATGGCTGTGAACTGAGCCACGATCAGACAGGACTTCCTCTTGAATTTCTTCATGCACTTCCTCCTCCTCAGGTGCTAAAATTGTCATGGCAATGTAACTAACAATAACTGCTATGGCAATGTAACAAATATTTCTATTGTTGCTATGGTAATTTAACAAAGCTATGGCAATGGAACAACAATTACTATGGCAAAATTACAAAAAATGCTATGGCAATGTAACAAAGATTCTATGACAATGTAACAAACGTTTCTTTGGCAACGTAACAAAGAGTATGTCAGCAATGTAACAAAGACTGCATTGTCGTTTGTCAGTGTTACAAAGGTAGCATAACTATTCTACATTGCAATGCTATGGCAAAATAACAATTACTGGACACTGTGCAATACTTGTACTACTATTATTATAAAGTAAAAGAAGCAGGCAAAAAACATGCGTGTCTATTTGCCATTAACTAAATCTTTCTACATGCACATGCCTGTACATTAGTCTATTACATCAAATATAATCAATAAAATCCAGAAATGTGTAAACACTTGCTGTTATTCTAAAGGACAATACTAGGACTTATACTGATGAAGGTCTTAAGTTCCTGCGACCAGTTGATCAATAAAAAGAAAACCATCATCTTGCATTAGACATTATTGTCATTACCTTTTTAGTTATTGTTGGATTCTTCTTTAAATGTATAGGGCCTCAGGGAAGATTAGTAGATTTACAAGCTAGGGCTACCCTCTTAAAATCAAGTCTTCAATTCAATTCAATAATGTAGCCGACCTAAATATTCTTGAATCAATCCGATGATAAAATTGACACAACTAAGTGAAACATTAGCCATTAACCTGCTAAGCACGACTATAATAGCCTTTGCATCCATTGTAAACCCAGATCAGCATGCGAGTAACTGCTGATCAGTCATTTTTCCTCAAAACACCCCTTTGTCAAATAAATGGAATGATCTTTATTCACAGAAAGAACAGTCCATTATATGTTTGTAGTGGTTTAAAGGGAGTACATCAGGCTTTTCAAAGGGGTCTGACTTAAAATTGACAAATAATGATATTTTCTATTTTAAAGTGCCTAAACATAATGAATGATCCTAAAAATGACCCCTTAGTTACAAGGAAATTCATTCTGTACAGTAATACGTGCTGTCCTAGGTTACGCACCAGGGTTAATTTCAGCATTATATGCCCGATTCCGTCCTAGCGATATGGTGTATTCGAAGTTTAAACCTTAACAATATGGTTCGAACATCATATTTTGATGGATATAAGTGTTTTATCATGAATTGGAACATTTTTATAATTTAAGATTGCTGGAATGTGTAGACTTTGATCCTATGCGTCAAAGGTACTACAATGTTAATACTATGACCAAGTTATTTAATACTATAGATTTTAGTCAAGTTTTAGATTTCCTGAAGGAAGTCAGACTATATAAATCATTATAATATGTTCTTGTATATATTTACTTCTTTATATAGCCGTTTTCGGGCATTTGTTGATTTACATATATTACTACCATATCATCCCTTACTTGTGAAGTTTTATCTTTATATATTTACATTCATTTTTAATTAATCCTTCATTTCTTCATCATTCATCAGTTTTTGCGCACAATATGACCTATTTATGTGTCGACATGCCGTAAAACACTATTCATTCATTCATTCATTTAAGATATTTCTAGAAAAATCCTGATGTACTCCCTTTAAGGGTTAAAGTTGCTGCAAACTGAGCAGTTTGAATCACCATTCTTAGCATACATCTGTCACCAATGTTATCTGTAACTCTGACAACATCATGAAATCCACTTATATCAGTGTGTTTTTTTGGTCATAAGTGGGGCCGATATTCAGCCTCATTCCCATTGGATATCAACTTTAATAAACAACTTTAATCTTCTGCTGAAACATAACCAATGCTGGAATATCTACAGGTCTCCAACATCCCAACACGTTTAACCATCTTGTGATAAGACTGCAACTTACGACTCTACACACCATACGTAATCTTGCCAAATGACTTTGTCATAAGGCCATAAAAAATTAATTACCTGGTTCTCAGGCCCGCCCGCATGTCTTTTTTTTGTGCCGCATTGCCGATTTTATCTCAAAAGTAATAAAATAAAAATTGGAAATGCGCTACCGAAATTTCGAAAAAAAAGTTCCGCATCCAAGTTCGTTTTTTACATGCAACAACCTCAGGGGAATCCCCTTGTCTGTTGCGCGGCCGACTATCTGCCGCTCTGCTCACTAGCTTGTGAGTGTTGCAGTCGTACGGGTACCAATCTAGGAGTCAGACGCTTGAGACGCTTGGAACTAGTAGGTGCTACAGAACAGGCGATTTATTCAAGCGTCTAATCGACAAAGTCTCACAACAACATGTAATAATTCATGCGTGATCTATACAAATATACGGACTTATTGTGATTGAAAGAAGCATAAGTCGGGAAGAAATGATAAGGTAATGATCGACAATAGAGATGAGCTGATCCAACTGGTTATTGCACATGTATTTTGAGATATTTTGCATCAATACATATATTGGAATTAAAAGTTTGGATAAAAAAAAAATCACCCGCGTGTCTGTTGAACACTGTAAAATTGTAAAAAAAAATGCGTCCGCCCGCATCTCTTCTCAGAAAAAGTGGCCTGAGAACCAGGTAATTAATTTTTTGTGGCCTAAGGAGAGTGTAACTTAAACCTTAAAGGGACACTGTCCGTAAGTAAGCAGATATTGAACATAACCAATAACTGTCTGACTTTTATTCATTGAAATGTATACATGAAAACATGAGGATAGACTCTAAGAAGTATGTAGAAATACATTTGTGAGTTTGAAAAAAAAAGTTTTAATTATTAAATGTAAATAAAGTGGGACCCACAATATTTACCTTTTATGCGTTCACGTGACTTCCATAGCGCACTAGGTTTTCACCATACTTATTTTTACTGCGAGTTTGGGCTGCGAGTTCAAACCCATGAAGTGGATTTGCTTTTTTTTGTACCGCGATTGAATTCCGTTAAACAATCTTGCTTTTAATTAGTAAATATTAAAAAATGTTTAGTATATAATGTTTGCGAACATAATTATTGGGTGTTTTATAAGCTAAAAGTTACGGACAGTGTCCCTTTAAGAGATAACTACCTAAACTTATGTGTTAATAAGCAGAAGAAAAATATTTTAACACAAACTTGTCAATACTATTTATCACATCAATATGTTAAATAGTGACTGAGCCAATTTAGTGTACAATCCACAGCATGATTTATTTTTTTATTTGCTATTGCCTTATTGCTCTTTCTTGACTGAGCAACAGACCGGGCTAAAAAGTAAAAGCCATTTTGTTTGGTCTTTATACGAAAGCTTTTAATATATATACAATAGGCCCATTTTATTTACAAATATCACTAGCCACTATAAGTATTAAAATATGTATATACAAAAATGTGACCATTGTTCTTTTTTTTAACCATTACATCATCTTAAAATTATTAGAAAACAGTAGAAAATAGTAGCATTCATTGTAAAAAAATGTTTGCCCTGATTTAAATTTGGTTAAATTTCCAAATTTTTCTTGAAGTTTTTCCCCCTCCTTTCCGTGTTTTCCATGTCACAGCTGTTAAATTTCAAATGAATGAAAACATTTTTTAATGCTAATACATGTATGAGTAATGACATCAATAATAAAATAAAAATTGAATCATACCTTCATCAACAACAGATGGTGCTGGGGATCTGGCTGTGCTTGAGGCTTCAGAGTGACCGGAACCTTTAATAACATAATCAAACATTCTGGCAAACCTATTCTAGCAAATAGTTTTAATTACACACACGCACACATGAAAATAATTGAAATATTACAAAACATTTGTAAAGCACTCTTTAAAATATAAAACAATCTATTCCCTTTGAACTACACCAGAATAATATTACAAAACATTGTTTTATTCCATTTATTGACATTTTAGATTTTTTTTTTTTCAAAACTGTGTGAATGCAATGTGTTTTTTGCATACATATGAGGTACATTCTGGCGATAATCCTGTGAGAAAAAAGCAATATTTGCATGTCGTTTGCATACAGTTGCTATACACAGGAGCTTTAGATTCCATTAACCATTATTTTTACTAATGAAAAAATGGAGACCATCTACTGATTAAGTCACAAACAGAGCAAATCTAGCAACTAGAAAATACTTGGTTGGTTCACAATATCTTTTAACACACTAGCATTAAACGGAAATCCTGTACCTTAATAACAGGAATAATTACGAGCCGTTTATACACGTTATAACAACAACCAACTCATGTACCTGGTGTGGTATCATTGAATGTCGTCATGGTGTCGGAGCCTGGGGGCATGATGTTGGATACGACACGCGACACAGCCTCCGAGACTTGCTGCTCTGACTGCACGGAATCTTCCTCTGCCTCACTGGATGATGGCTCTATCAACTGACGCTGGTAAAGTGAGGTAAATAGTCTTTGGACAGTTTTTAGATACATATTGTGACACCATAAATAAACTCTATACGCACTAGCGGCAGTCAAAATAGCCAACATCTACTAGATCTTCAGAAATCTTTAAAAAGTATACGTAGTGTTTTTGCATATCGTTGAAAAATATTATTAAATTTGAGCATATTTTCACAATTTTGGATATGTTAGCTAATTTTTAAACCTATGCATCAAACTAGATATACCTGAGGACTTCAAAACGCCTCATGTACATGCATGTAGTTTCAATAATTCTTAAATACAATTCTTAACATAATGTCGCGACAGCCTACTTGTATATTGCCTATTCAAAACTGGTTTTTCACAATAATCAATTTTGTGCTATGTGAAGCAGCATTGCAAATGAAATGATTTATACCCTAAACTGTGATTTTAAAGTCCTTAAGTATATAAATATATTCTTGCAAGAACCGTTATTTAAGTCTGAAGAAGACTACTCACCCTTCGTGGATGTGGTTGTGTTGCAGCCCGGGACACGGGTTCCTCCTTCTTGGGCATAGGTGTTGAGGTGGCAGAAGGGCCGGGGAACTTGGCTGCCATTCTGCCCCTGGGCTGACCCTGATCCTCATCCTGGAATGCCACCAGTTTCTGTGGGGGTTCAATTGGGGCCATGGGACCGGATTCAAGCTAAGTGGAGAACACGATTGTTACAGTTAGCAGTTGCTTTTAATACAATCAGGCTTTTAGACTAGTTAGTGACTGAAAAACAACATATTTTTTTTATGATTAATTTACCTTTTATCTAGTAATCTAGATGTCAGACAGTCACACTGAATTGTTGTTTAACAGCCCATCAACACATTTTTTAAGTTATTCTGAGATGCCCCAGGGAAGGGAAGGATACATAGGGATCTAGGAACCCTGCCCTACTCTTACTATCAAATAGATTCCTATGATTCTTTAATGTGGCTGGAATATAGCCTGGGATACGTGTGACTGCCCAGTTAACATCCCTGGGTGGAGATTCAATGGATGGGATTAGTGTCCTGTCATAGGATACACCAAAGTAACCCAGAGGAGTCAGTGAGGCTAACAACCCTGATCTCAGGATTCAAAGTCAAATGTGTATCCACCGGGCCAGCCTGGCCCCCTCAGATGTCAGACATACCTTCATTAAAAATATTAATTACACTGATGTTCACCTAATTCTGCTTTTTTAATTATACGCAAATCACTGAAATATATTCTTAAACGGGGCATTAGTGAAGAAAGAAATATCTTAAAACACACCTCCTTGGCTGCAGTAGCAGTGGCATGTTTTACTACGGCACTTGGGGACATGTAAGTGAACTGCCAGCGTAATTCCACCTCGATGCTCCCGTTGATAGTTCCATTTGCCGCCTTTAATTCAAATATCCCCTGTACGCCCTTATCATGTGCCAGAGGTATCAGTGGAATGTCTGCGATACCCAGGTATGCTGTCTGTTCCGGGTCCGTGTCGTCAAATACAAATATCTTCAGTGGCTGTAATTGGTTTAAAACTTGCTTATTTAATTTGTTTGCATTGGCAAAGAATACAAAGCGTATAACATTTTTGACACAAGAAACAAGAGTCCCGTGATGGGAACTATACATTACAGAGTTATTGCATTCCTGTCAACTTTTCGAAAGGTAAGTTGAGAGATTGGCTCCCATCAACTGAGTTTTGGCATTGAAATCAGGGGTGGTTTTAATTGACCTTTTTAGCATCATTTTCAATTAAAATCAGCAAATATTCCCCTTTTTGCATTCTACTGATACCGAAATTAAAGTGATAAAAAGAGAAATAAACAAGAACTCCATAGAATCAAATGTCTAGCCTACACTGCTTTGAAACACATAGAAGAGCAGATTAATTTTCATTGATTTGTCTTAAAATAAATATTATTAAAGAATGATATTGTCAAAGAAAAGATACTGTTTTCATATAAAGATATAGTTTGCACACATCTTTGCTGTTGAGAGCAACCTAACTCAAAGTGTACAAATTGTAGTAAATTTTAAGATTACCATGGTTTTCAGATATTGGTCGAGCTGATCATGCATGGGTACCGGGTAGGTCTTGTGATCATTAAACTCGGGGTTGTTGGAACTGTGTATAATCACCGAGTCATGATCATTGAAGTCAAAGAACTGATACACGCAGTATGGAGATGGCTGTATATCTGTAATAACAATTTTACATGTATTTTCACCAAAACATCTTTCGACAGTCATATTAGTTGCGAACGTGAGTTACATTTCCTAAGCCTAATGCTGAGTACTTGACCTCCGTTATATATTCTGACAGTCATATAACACGAATACATGAGTTATCTTTCCTTACATTTCAAATCGAATAATCAACCTGCATGCTGTATCTACTGTCAATCATATGACATGAGTTATCTTTCCCTAAGTTTAATACCAAGTTCTCGATCTCCTTACGATATATACTGGCAGTCATATTACATGTGTCCATGAGTTATCTTTTCTTATATCTCATATTGTATACCCAACCTGCATGCTGTATCTACTGACAATCATATGAGTTATCTTTCCCCAAGTTTAATACCAAGTACTCGATCTCCTTACTATATATATACTGGCAGTCATATTACATGCGTACATGAGCTATCTTTCCAAAATATTTAGTTATCAATATGTTTGCTATGGCTAGATCTTCTTACAAGCCTGCTTATATGATCATTTCCAAGGACCGTTTTTCTTACAATGTGTATAAAGAGGATTGTGTCAACCCTCTGATCTGTTTCCAAAACAGGAAACACACAAGTTGCATAAATAATTTGTATTCCACAATTCACAGAATGGTATCTTATTTATCATGCTTACTAGGTCTCCTGGCCTTGACTCCAGTACAGCGTATCAGTTTGATGTGTAGTTCATTCACATTGTCCGGAGGTCGCCTAGCTGCCGTCTCATCCAGCGCTTGTAATGCTTCACCTGCAGTTCGAATGTTTGTAGTCATGTAGCCCAGTGCCTTCGTTCTTTCCTGAGAAACAAAATATAACAAAACATAAGATGAATGTTTAAAACTATACCATGTTTTTTTGAATATCCTGCACTGTTTCCCCGCTTAAGCAAGTATCCAAACAATCTTATTTTCCAATACAGATATGGAGGCAGTCATATTGGCAAAGACTAAGCTTGTGCAAATTTGATTGGCCTATAAACATTCATACATGTGATATTTTCATTCCTCAGTCCAGCAGGTTAGTTGATTTTTTTCAGGGAGATTCAAGCAAAAATATCGGAGAAGTTTTTTAGTATAATTTTCAATTAATTCCTTTTATTTTTTCCCATCCGGAATTGTGTATGTATCTGATATAACTGCTCAAATGTGTTATGTCAATTATTCTTCCTACGTAATTACTAGAAAATGTCAGGAAGTAGAATTTTTAATGTATATTTCTGACAGTCAGGCCACAATTGGAAGTTACTATCACCTTATACAATCTAAGTGCCTGCTCCATAGGAACCCTGAGCCTGACCCAGTAGTCCACAGTACCAAAGCCCAGTCCAGTGCCATTGCTGGTGACCCCTGTCAGGGTGGCTGTGCCGTGAATCCTTCCGTGGGTCTTATCAAATATCTCACGGAATGTCAGCTGACACGCAGCGACCGTACTGAAATCTTGTCCAAACGACTGATGCAGCTCTAGGGTACACGATTCCTATTGAAGACAACATAGGAATATTAAAAGTAACAGGATAATTGCTGAAACAAATATTTTTCAATGTTTTGGGATGCATGTAAACCATGTGAATACTTGTACAATTCCAAAGCAACAGCTATAGTTTGTAGTAGTCCAGTCTCACTATCTTTTTTCTTAGTGAACTCCTGTCCTCCATGACATGCAAATGAGTTAAAACTGAAGGTAAATTTATTGATGTTTTAACATTACCAATGTTTCATCAAGTTTATGCTATGTGTATGTGAAGGTAAATATGTTTTAACATTACCAATGTTTCATCAAGTTTATGCTATTATATGGTATAACAGTGTCAATGGGTCCGTTCAGGGTTCTCCCATCGGTTACCCAAAGCACTCTCGGTAACCAACGGCCACCGCCATTTGCCGATATGTAGAACTTTAGTAACCACTGTTCCCGCGACTATACACCTGAGGTAGTATCAGTGGCCTCGTTGGTACCAAAGGTTACCATCGGCGGCCATTGGCAACCAACAGGGTTGCCGATGGGAGAACCTTGAACGAACCGAATGTTGTATTATGTTTATACTATGTGTAAAAGTGTACCTTCTGTAGGTAATGCAGGAAGAAGTCATCCACCTTGACAATATACTGAGATGTGAAGTCAAACTCAGGCCTGAAACAGAATGGTAACAATTTGAAATAAAGCATTTTTCATTATTTAAAATCAACTCTGGGGTTTATTTATTTTCTGATATTGGTGTTTTTTGTACTTGTCTGAGCCTTCATAGATATAAGACTCCAACCAAATTTTATAAAGACAGGATGGAAAATGAAGGTGCAAGAGTGTTGACAAGGCAAACTACAGCGTTTTTAATTAAATCGAGGGCCACTCTGCTTAATATTCATTAATGGTGGTTTTCGAACTCGTCCGAGCTTTAATCAACATTAAGACTGGCCAAGTTTGGTGAAGATCTAAGAAAAATGAAGGTGCTAGAGTGTTGACATCAACAAGTTTAACGGATGATGGATGGATGGCAGACAAACAACAGACCATGCCTTAAGTCCTACTGGCCATTGGCTACAAGCAATGTGCGCAACACCCTATATTTTCTACACACTATATTCAGTTCTCTTAATATCTCAGTAAATGTGTTTAATAGACTCATGAAGAACCATCTTCATAGTAATTAGCATGGTGTTCTATGGTATCACGGCACGTAAATGGTTTGACGAAAAAAACACAACTGTAAACAATATTTAAAGAAAAAGGAAACTCAAATTCTTTCTGTGACCCTTCTACTAAATTGTTATGATATAAAATGTAATAAATTTTATGTAAAAATGTCAGAATTAGATTTGAAAAGAAGGGTACCCTCATTGAGCTTATTATTTTAAAAGTTCTATGGTATCAAGGTATGCACATATTGTGTATCCTGTATTTGTTAGTAACTGGTATAAGATTATAAGATTCAATGAGTGACCATTTCTAGAAACAATAATGTACAACAGACTCATCAGACTAAATATTAATGAATTTTATAACCTTCAAGGTAATAGAAACTGCATTTATGGAGACTAGGGGTGATGAATTTTAAAGATCATAAGGAAATTGTCTACATTTTTGCATTATTTTGAAATATCCTTTTATTTACGATAAATATACTTATTTTTTTTAATTATTTCATTATATGTACCTAATGCCATCACATCTATAAAATAATTATCATATTTTAGCTGAGATGCATACTAAGCAGAGATGCATACTGTGTTATAGACTGGACACCACCGTGATACCATAGAACCCTTGATATCATAGGAAGCTAGTATAATATTAAAACTACCAAACATGAACAATCTAAAGCCCTGACCTTGACCCTCGTATAACTGGGGTACTCTGGATCTCGTATTCGAAAAACTCCCATGTACAGAACAGCGATGGTTCCTCATCGCCGAGCAATTTGATGGCCTCGGCAGACAGCGTGAGCTTACTGACGTGTATCTCAAACAGATTCTGTCCACGTTCCAGATGTATCGTCTCATCAAACTGGATAACATCCTCCTCCTGTGTGGATATAGAAAACAAACATCAAATGGTCTTATGAAAAAAGATAACCCACAGCCTTTTCTTTCCAAACTGTAAGGGCCCCGTGTTTTGAATTTGTAAATTTAGTGCCCTTTCCTGTAGATTTGGGGAAAAAAAAGAGTATGATTTTTGCTCTTTAGGAAAACGTTTTTTAACGGAAAACTTTCATTAAATTGTATGAATAATATTGGCAAAAACACGTTTTTATTCTTCAAAAGTTAAGTTAACAAAGCAATTTTGAATACTTGATTAAATGGAGCCATTTATTTAAACCTTGGAATACACTTTGTCTGCATGTATACCCTTATTATAACCAAAGTAAACATTACCATATCATCCATTGGCTGTTGGATCTTGAACTGTCTAGTTCCATAGGCAACATCACGCAGCTGCGATTCTAGTTTCTGACAATGACAAATAAAATGCACATTTCAAACGCATAGTTAAGCTGCCAGAACATTCAAAACAATTTGTTTATGACACTTATTAAATAAAGAATATGTAAATCTAAATGGGGTTTTAATTAGGAATGTGTACTGAAGTCATTTTGACTGTTACGATATCAACTGATAGTTGCAGCTGGCATCGATACATTGGTAGTAGGGCTGTCTGCCTCACAATCACATGTATCTTCACACTGTTAATCTGCAACGTTCATATATTTATTATTAAATATATTAAAGCCTGTATAAATATTTATCAAACAGTTTTCGAGTAACGATGCAGAATCAAAAGTTTCGACAAAAAAAACCACCTTGTTTCCAGAGAAATCATACAAATATTGAATTCAGTAGAAAGTTCTATATATCAAAAGGCCACAAGGTTGATATATGACCAAGTTTCAAGAAGATAAAGTTTTGTTGGAGTTATGCTAAGCAAACTTATTTTTGTGACAAAATGACTAGCTTGATATACATGTATGTAGCAATTTTCATAAAGTTACCTTTAACTGTTCTGAAGTTGTGATCTGCAGGCTTGGAATTCACCAACCATTCTTCAGACTATTCTTAGACTTGAGCTCAAGTATGCAAATTTCATTCACAAATATTCCCATGACATTCATAGATAAACAATCGTATGAACTTGCTATTATTAGAATTTATCATATTTATACATAGCAGGTTCTTATGAACGTTTATCCTTTAAACTTGAAATTTGCATACTTGGGCTTAAGTCTAAGAATATTCTCAAGAATGGTTGGTGAATTCAAGGCCAGCTGGAAACCAAACATTTTACAACTGTTTCCAAATAAATGCGAAAAAGACTGATAAAAGAAAGTTCAAATTTAAAAGCACAAGACCACTAGATACATAGCAATTTGTTACAAGAAGGTAACTTATTTTGAAGTTTTTTGCAGGGGATAACAAACCACAGCATTTTGGACCTAATACTTTCATCACCAAGTGGGTGGGGTAATACTTTCATCACCAAGTGGGTGGGGTAATACTTTCATCACCAAGTCGGTGGGGTATTACACACCTTATTTCTAGCCTGCTTGAGGTCCAGTAAACTAGCATACTCGTCCAGCTTCATCTCATACTCCTTCTTCACCTCCTCAAGCTTGCCCGTTGCTAGTACAACCTATAAGTTGAAACAATATGTCACATCATACTTTATACATTAGGTAACACAATAAATAGCAAGGAAATTAGCTTATATTCTTAATACCAAAACTTGTAACTAGACTTCAGACTTTATATCAATAATCTTAAAGTATTACTCTGAATGTTGTAGTTTTATCAAATTTTGCGAAGATATACATGTACAACAATACAGAAAGCATAAATTCTGTACATGAATGACAAGAGTATTAACAAATTTCACAAACACTAGCTTATACTGATGCGTTAATTACCATTTGTATTTTATGATTTATGATTAATGAGTACTTCACACTGAAACCTCTTTGAAGATACAATATTCTTAGTGTAGTTTGCTAATTTCTTTGAATCAATTCACGTTCATTGTGTTTTCTCAGTTTCCTTTTTTGTTCCTACTACAAAATGTTGCTATATTGTGGAATTGAATTGAATTGGATTTATAGTCACACCAACAGCTAAGGTCATGGCGACTTTCCAGCTTCCACTGGTGGAAGAAGACCCCAGGGGCCCCTCTGGGCAATTTTCGAGCACGGGCAGGCACCTGGGTAGAACTACCGAAGTTCCGCAAGCCAGCTGGATAGCTTCCTCACATAAAGATTCCTACGTCCCAGAGGGATCGAACCTACAGTGGTGAGGGGCAATTGATTTCAAGTCAGAGACTCTAACCACTCGGCCTCGGACGCCCCTATTATTGTGGATGAGACCGAATATAAATTACGTTTTAACCAGCAAATGCACTCTGGAATATTTAAATTTTTCTTGCGGATATTTGCTATTCAACAGCACTCCACACATTGTGATCTTCCTTCCATCATCTTTGTTGGCAGGGAAGTGAAGTTTCCAAGTAGTCAGTTATAAGGATGGTATGCCCTAGCATCAGGGGAACGTAACTTTATATCTGACTTACCTCCTGTTGGTAATCCTTGTTAATCTTGTGTTGAACAACGAGCATATTTCTCGTCTTTTCTAACTCATGGATAGTTTCTGCATACTCGGCCTGTAGGTCTAGTAACCTTCTCTGGGCATCTGTCATAATATGTCATAATACAATACAGAATATCAAATCATTCAATGTTTGTACCAACATCAGGATCTAAATAGAAACGTGTAAAAGTGGTATTATACGACTGACTGACAACTTTAGAATCTTGAGTAAGCTATAAAATATATCAGTCCTGAAGATTCCATTTGTAAATGATTAAACATAGTGCTAGAGTAGACATGCATTTGATGACTCTGAAAAACACACATTTGATAAGGTCAAACCAAGGAACATGCACATGCTATTTCGTTGAATACATCCATTTGAAGGAGACGTTGCTTACAAAATATTTCACTGCATTCGCCTGGCAGTCATCTTGAACATTTTACAGACGTAACAATCAATTCTTAAAAAGGTTTGTCAAAATCTATGGTGAAGATTGATGTCTCGTAGACCTAATTTCACTAAACTTCAAAGCCACTCTAAGGATCATCCATATGAAATTTGGTTAAAATCAACCCAGCATTTTCTGAAGAGGCCATTTAAAGCAAAATGTAAGCCAGATGGACTGCATACAAAAAATGACAAAAAACGACCTCTGAGCCTTTGGCTCAGGTAAGCTTAAAACCAAATTGGGCAATTAGCCAGCTTTGTGGGTTTTTTTGAGTGCCCAAGTAACTGTGTTTCACCAAAAAAAATATTTTAACCTAAGAATTGCACATTCAGAATGGAAAAGCAGACTTTACTCATAATATCCCTTATAGCAAAATCACAGTGTTTAGTGAGGCGCTGAACACTTGAGGCTTCCTGTAGCAAACTTCCACTGTAAATATTGACCTACCTTTGTCTAGTTCCTCATCCACTCTCTGTAAGAATGCTGGCTGGGCCTGTAGTTTGTGTTTCTTCTGTTTCACTAGAACCAGGGCCTCCTCTATCTCCGTAAAGTCTATAGCACTCTCCTGAAAAAGATAGTACTATCAAATCAAGAAACATAATTAACTATTTTTCTATTTCATACGAACGTGACTGTGTACAAAACAGTGTATTGTTATTTAAATGTACATACCAACCATGTTTTGGTCAGTGTAAGGTTTCTATTGTCAAAATGTCCATTGAATATCTGGCTGGCAATTTGCATGTGGCGATATCACCGGTCAACATTCAACCTTGACTCAGCAATCTGAAAGGCAATCTCAAGCTTCCTTTTGATATGAGGAATATGTCAATCAAATGTCATCTTAATACCTATAATTAAAACAAATGTTATGGCGGGGATCCAGTTCTTCATTGACAGTAACAATGAACTTGAACTGAGCAATCCCAATCTTCCTTTGATATGGTAAATCTAGCCATGAAATTCTTCATGAAACCTTTACCTACCTTTGTAAAGAACTTCATCTTCTCCACTAAATCATCATACTTTTCTCGCAGCTGGAAGTGCTCTATCTGCATTTCTCGATGCTCGGCGGCCATCTTGTCATATTGATCTGAAAAAGTCAGTATATTGTAATAGCATTTTAAGTAAAACCTCTCTGAGCAGCCACTGAAGTGACCGTTTAAGGGATGGAAGGGTGATTTGAAAATAAAAACAAATGCAATAATTCAAGGGCCATGACTCTGTCGTGGCTAGTCGAATATAATTAGTTTTCGACCTTGTACAAGCTTTTATTTAAATATATATTTAGAACTTGCATTTTCTAAGGAATAGAGATAAAGGTGAGACAAAAAGTGTTTAGCAACTAACCTTTCTCCATTGCAAGTTTGTCAAGTATTCCACCCTTCTCTCCAAGATCTGCTTTGAGTGTGGCCTCTAACTGGGCTATCTGAACCTTCAGGGCATTTTCACGCTGTCTCCACTCTCGCTCCTTCTCAAGATCAAATGCACTGCAGGGACACAGAACGAATGTTGTAAGATGGTTTGTACAAATGAAAATTTGACTTTTAGGTGTATCAATCAGTTAAAAATGCTGAGTTAGGGAAAACTGAACCATCCAGTTTTCTCTCATGTTTTACAGATATTAATTTTCTTTCAACAGGGTATGAAAAATATACTGGCAGTCAACCATTAGATTATACGGGTGTTACATTTTACTGCTTAAGTCATTTATAATAATAAGTGCATATTTTGAAACGGAAGGATATTCATTAACAAATGCAAACACTAATTGTCTCAGAATTCCTAAACCTGGTGCATAATGTTCAATTAAAGAGGCACTACCTATATCTACGCGATTTTTAATGTAAAATATTAAATACTCAATATTACTGCATTTATATGTATGCAAAGCTATTTTATGAGTTTTCTAAGAAGCAACAAGGTTCGTATTCCAGTTCTGTAAATTATAAATTATGATCAAAACAATATCTTGAATAAAATGCTGCCCAGCCGTTTATTCCTGCCGGAGAACTACGAGTTTTTACGATTTTATCGGACATGCGCAATGCCATTCAGTTGAACGAAAACAAACTACTCGGGGCAGTTCCGATAGTAAACAAATTGATCGGAACTCGTCGCCAATCCGACGAGGCAGTTCTGATTGTAAACGAATAAGATCGGAAAATCTCCGTAATCGGCTTGTCTAAAACAATTACGAATACAATTTCAAAAATCCGATCTTTTCTATCCTGTTTTTCCCCAGCAAAACGCATATTACATGGGGTGAAATTATTGCCGTTTACCTTTTTCATAGTCCTCTTTACAATTAAGTAAAGTTTATATCAATTGGTGGACAAAAAGATATAGGTAGAGCATCTTTAAAGTCACACTGACAGATTACCAGTTATGGCTATCTATTTTACCGTTCCTAGGGAATTATTCCAACAAGGTAACACCAGGACACACCTAGCCAGAGTTACAAGTAACATTTTCTTGCTGGAATAACGTGACATCTGCATGATTTCCTTGGAACGGCAAAATGGTTGCCCATTACCGGTATTAAAATGGGTGACTTTTGTTTCTCTACCAATGTGACTTTAATTGAACACTATACACCATGTTTAGGAATTCTGAGAAAATCAATGTTTGCATTTGTTAATTAGGTAATATCCTTCAATTTAAAAATATACAATTATTATTATGTTACTTTAGCAATAAAATTTAACACCCATATACTCTACTGGTGCATTTTCATTGAGCACCAGTATATTAGTGTTGTTTTAACGTGTAGCCCGAAGCAAAGGCAGGTGTATTGTGAGAGTGTACTGACCTACTGACAAGTTTTTCATTGGCTTCCTTGAGTATACTGATCTCCTTCTTGTGGCCGTTGATTTCTTCTTGAAGCTGGAATGCAGAAGTTAACAAAGTCTTACGCTATTCTGCTAGTCAGCTTAACATTCAGATGAACTTTAATTTTATCCAACATAAATTTGCATAAAATAATTTAAAAATAACTATTTTTCAAATAAAACATTATTAAAGACTTTTGAATTTCTTATTTCGATTTAATTTGGACCCCATTTCTTTATTCCTATGTTTTCTATTTATTATGGAACAGATTTCAAACCATACTTATTTATTAAAACATTTTTAAATTGTAAAAAATTGCTCAGTCTGTGACCAATGACAGTAGTAAAACATTCTAAGACGTCTTGACCAGGTAGATTTTGTCTCATTTATCACAGATTTTTCAACATTCTTCTACTCTTTTTTTTAAAGTTTTTTAAAGGGAAAGTAGTGACACAGCAAAACACGCGCTGTTATTTAGAGTTCTGAAAGACTTGTAAAAGGGTGAAAGAATGATCAAATTCGGATGATAAACAAAACAGATATGACCATTTGAAAGTTGTTCTAAAAAGGATATGGGAGCTGCCATTTTTAGAACTATGATGTCATAGTTCCAAATTACCATATATAGAATATTGATGAATATTATTTAAAGCAAAGAGACCAATGCAAATGAATGCAAAATCCTTTACTGGTCATATAAAGCATTATTGCCATTAAGTATATATATTTTTCATACAGCTACTGTTATTTGTTTCCTATAAATCAGCAATTTTTCATATTTATAAATATTCCATATAAGGTCATTTAGAACTGTGATGTCATAGGCTCAACCATTTTATGTTGGTTAGCTGAGCCCAGTTTAAGTTCATTATGGAGTGTAAGGTTTTTGTTCTGTTCCTCCTTCACTTACCTCAACCATTTTATGTTGTTAAGTTGAGCCCCGTTTAAATTCATTATGGAGTGTAAGGTTTTTGTTCTGTTCCTCCGTCACTTACCTCAACCATTTTATGTTGGTTAGTTGAGCCCAGTTTAAGTTCATTATGGAGTGTAAGGTTTTTGTTCTGTTCCTCCTTCACTTACCTCAACCATTTTATGTTGGTTAGTTGAGCCCAGTTTATGTTCATATTGGGGTGTAAGGTTTTTCTTCAGTTCCTCCGTCACTTACCTCAACCATTTTATGTTGGTTAGTTGAGCCCAGTTTATGTTCATTATGGGGTGTAAGGTTTTTCTTCTGTTCCTCCGTCACTTACCTCAACCATTTTATGTTGGTAAGCTGAGCCCAGTTTAAGTTCATTATGGAGTGTAAGGTTTTTGTTCTGTTCTGTTCCTCCGTCACTTACCTCAATCATTTTATGATGGTTAGTTGAGCCCAGTTAAAGTTCATTATGGAGTGTAAGGTTTCTGTTCTGTCTCTCCTTCACTTACCTCAACCATTTTATGTTGGTTAGTTGAGCCCAATTTAAGTTCATTATGGAGTGTAAAGTTTTTGTTCTGTTCCTTCTTCACTTTCCTCAACCATTTTATGTTGGTTAGTTGAGCCCAGTTTAAGTTTGTTATGGAGTGTAAGGTTTTTGTTCTGTTCCTCCGTCACTTACCGCAACCATTTTATGTTGGTTAGTTGAGCCCAGTTTAAGTTTGTTATGGAGTGTAAGGTTTTTGTTCTGTTCCTCCGTCACTTACCTCAACCATTTTATGTTGGTTAGTTGAGCCCAGTTTAAGTTCATTGTGGAGTGTGAGGTTTTTGTTCTGTTCCTCCTTCAGGTGCATATTTACGTTCTCCATCTCCATCAGAAGGGTGTCATGGCTTCTTTTTACAGTACGTAGATTCTGGAAATGAAAATAAAAATAACTGGCAACATTTCCTTACAATAGCACACCTTTGAGTCTTCAGTTCTGACAGGTGAGCTAAACAATTTAGAGTAAAACAATATGTCCAAAACTAATGAAAAAGAATGAATCCAATAACTTAACAATAATATACATTACAGTGAATGTAATACATGTTGTACATTCTTGAGGGATATAGTACTTGCCGATACAACAACAGCCTTTACTCCTACGGTGGTTATGGACTACAACTGAATAAAAAAAAAATATGTGGCAACATTTCCTTTCTTTTAATTGCCATCACATGACCAATGATAACAAGTGACTGGGACTCTTGAGAGGTCTGTTTGGAATTGAACAGAACTGAATGTTGTTTAACAGCTTATCAACACAGTATAGGTTATTTAGAGCTGCCCCCGAGAAAGGGGAAGTTTACATAGGAATCCGGGAACTGTGCCCATGTCTTATTATCAAATAGATTCCTATGGTTCTTTAAAGTGCTCGGAGGATAGACCGATACACGGGACCGCCCGGTTTACGTCCCCATCCGACGACGAGGCTAAGGGAAAGTGTCTTGCCCAAGAACACACCCATGAAACTCAGTGGAACCACGAAGGATTGAACCCGGGGCCTCTGGTTACAAAACCGCCGCGCTACCGACTGCGCCACGCCAGCCCTCCAGGTCTGTTTGGAAGTGACATCTACTTGTGTTACTATTTTTAGCGTGAAATTTACAAAAATGTGATGCGCAAGACTAACATTTATTCTCTTATGCCAATATTCTTTAAAATACTAATTAGTCACACATAAGAAGATTTAAATACAACTAATAATTGACAATGAATGATACAGCAATTTTATCTATTTTTAGAGTCTCTTATTACTATTGTCTGCTTTTGACGTTTTCACATGTTTGGATTTTTCGATGTAAAAGTTTTGCTTTTAACAGAATACATACACAACATTGTCATGAATAGGAACTGTATATATGAATAATCCATGTTTGGCCAGAATGCACAACAACAGATAATTACCTCCTCTAACATGCTGTATTTTTCCTGCAACATGAGTAACTTGGTCGACTTCTCTTTCACTTCTCTTTGTAACTTTATCATGTCTATGTTTTCTTGCACATTCACCCTGTAGACAAAAACACACACATTTCTGACTAATTCAAACTACTTTTGACATTAATGAATTTAAAGATAAATTCAATCATGAACATGCATGTACTAATGTTTTATTGAAATAAAGGCTAAACCATTAAAACATACATAGGACCCCAGGAAGGCACTTTTGATATTGAACATCCACCCATAGATGCAAAATTGAGTTTAAAGAACCAAGTTTTGGGATAGGGTTCACCCATAGATGTTTAATAAAATGCCTTCCTAGGGTCCCGGATATGACTTAATGGAATAGTCCCAAGTAAAAGTATAAACTTGAACTAAAACCATCTTGCTCACCTAATGATCAGACAATGTTAAAATTAACACATGCTTTAGAAAAGTCCTACTAAATGTAAACTCTAGGCAGAACTATGTTCGACCAGAGGAACTTCATTTTAATCAACTTTATTCTGTTTACATGAATGCTAAAGATAAAACATTAATTATTGTAATTGCTTAGTAGTATCTGAGATCAAAATTCTTTAAGTTGCCGGTGTATCCTGCAAGGCCAACAACATCACTGATAACCCCTGCCTGAAATATCATTTTAACTTTAATAGCTCCATTTGCAACTTATAATGTAGAAAATTCTATGCATAAAGGTAATCTAATCGGACAAAACAGTTTCACTGAAAAGAAATAATAAAGTTTTCCATATATTCTCCAAAGACAGAGCCATTTTTAATCAATTGTTATTACCGTTGCTCTGCCGTGATCTGATGTTTAATCTTTGTGATATCATCTTCATATTCTCTTTCATTCAACTGAATCTGCAGAAAACAAGATAAATAACATCAATAGAATATTTGATCAATTACATGAATAAGAAAACATAAATGAAGGATGCAAGAAAGTGTCCCTTCTCTGGGATGGTGACTGGATTTTTTTTAAAAGGGCAATGCAATTTGAATAGACAATGGTTGGTTGACCATCAATTGCACAGTTTCTGTTTTGAAACCAATCTATTACTCCATAGGATGCATAATATATTATTCCATTGCAAGAGGCTGGTGGTAACAACCAGAGAATGAGGGATGTAACTTCAAGATTGATTATTTATCTTGATATTTGATTACGATTTCAATTTTCAAAAGGGTAGTGCTTTCTAACAGATTTTTTTTTTTGTGTTTGGCAATTTCAAAACCTTTTTCTTTTTACATGCTGACCTTGACCATTGACTTACATATGTTGTAATATATTAATATCACATAACATGGATTCTGGGAGTGTAATAAAGCCATCACTTATTTCTAGTAATACATTACTGTATTACAGATGCAAATGAGGACCAAATCACTGTGTTTGTGTTCAATAAATGCATTTAATCCCACTTATTTGCATGGTATATTATATGATACGTTCAGACACCTTAAATTTTATCCTTATTTGAAATCTTACTTTATAAGATGCATGTTAGCAATGCTAAGTTTAGCAGGGCCTAATCTGGGATTCGCAAATGGAGCCAAATGAGACAAAATAATAAAAGTGGCGATAAAAAAATAACTTTGGCGAATGTGATTGGCGAAAGAAATTGAGTAAAATATTTTTTTAAATATAATTTTATGATGACTAACTGGGTTAGGGTTAAGATTCATGGGCCATACTTCATTTAAAAATAATTAAAAATAATTTCGAAAATATTATATGCTATTTTTGAGCAAATTTTGGCTCCAATGTCGCTAATTTGGGTCCAACTTTTTTCGTTTGGCGAAATTGGTTGCGAAAGGAAAAAAAGGCCAGAGGAGGCCCTGATTTAGTTTAAGGTGTTTTATTTGTAGGGCTTTACAGTCGCGTAACGTAGCTGACGTCATGATTTCTATTACAAATTGCCGCAGTATACAAGGTAAATTGACAACGTTAAAGTGAAACTATCACGTCATAGGTGTGTTATGTTATAAACAGAATCTTACATTTGTGACTGTGTATTATTGACTTTAATAAACTCTGCAGAGCCTCGTATCCTATCATTTTATCCAACTTGTTTATTAAAATCAATAATACACCGTCACTCATGTAAGATCCTCTATGTTTTACCTGTTCTCTCATCTGTCTCATCTCCAACTCATACATGTTGATCTGTTCTTGCTGCCTTGCAACTATACTGCCTCTGTGAATATATAACAAAACTTGAACCAGTCTAATTTATCATACTGTTACATTGCCAGGAAATATGACAAAATTTAAGAATGTATTGTTACCACTGCCATATTTTTGGTTCTTTTACTACTCTTATTATACTAGAAACTTTATTTTTAAAATCATAAAGTTTATCCTTTCCAAAGATCTTGACTTACAATTTCTGGTTCTCCATCCTGGTATCCTCCAGCGCGTGCATGCTGCCCTGTCCACCATACCGTTGTTGTGTGGGGCTGGGATGTCCACCCCTGTCAATACAACAAACACACACATATATAAAGTAAATTCATACAGTTTATACTCTTGTACAGTATATATTTCCATTTAAGACTAAGCAGCCTAAATTAGTATTCAAAGCTTACATTTGTTTTACCAGCTTCAGAAAATCGTTCGTGGCTGAAATTTCTCCACTGCCCTATCTTCTTCTACATTTGCATATTAATCATAAATTGGAGGTACTGACTGTCAGAGCAGCAATCGTCAACTATTCAGGAGTAGATACAAGTAATGTTGACAGTGTTATGTAATGCTTTCCATCTTATACTGTGAAATCATTATATTTCGTGGGGGATTTAATTTCGCGTATTTCGTGGTTGACCCAAGCCGCGAAATCAAATTACCACTATTTTAAATGTCCAAGAGTTTGAATTAAGTAGTATGTGGACGAAAACAGCTTAACAAATTGTTCCCGATCAGTTATGTATTGCAGTTCTATCAATGCGTTTAATACTAATTGAATCAGGTTGTTTGTTGCAGATAAAACGTTTATCATTATGTATGTATGTATGTATTGAATAATTCACACTATATCACCCGCCGAGTAAGTGTGTTGTGTTAGGTGACCTGGGTTAATTGTTATTTGACATGCGACAGGACAGGTCTGACGTAATCGCCAGACAGCTCTGCCAATATGTAGCCTGGGGACGTATTTGCACTTACAAATCTTGGTAAAAGTTTTCGATAATGCGTTTCAACATACAGTGCTTTTTTTTACAGATTTTTTTTCCAAAATCAGAAATGCGCGAAATTACGTCCCCTCGAAACTGTCTTTTAGGAAAAAATCGCGAAATTTAATACCGACGAAATAAAATAATTTCACAGTATATGATTTATAATTTATTCCGTCATAGTTTCAGTTTCTAACCAGGATCAATGAAGTGAAAACATGTATCAAAATGTTGTATGTATGTTTGTTACATTTTCAGTGAAAGATTGGGATTTCTCAGTGAAAGAATATTCATAATCGCTAAATATTATTAACTAACTCCGAACACAAAAATAACTAACTGTGACGCTGAGTTTTGACGTCAATACAATGGTGCTGATGTCGACGTCATCAGCCGTTAACGTTCAATAACGCGAATAATTTTGGTTAAAATCATGCATAAACTGTTTTAAAATGTAATAAATAGATTATTTAACCGCTGTGTTCGATTTTAGGGAAATCCTTCACTCGATAGTAGGCGTGTGTTGATTTTTCAATCGCTTACGCTCATTCGTGAAAAGAACCACATCATCTCGTACTCTCGTCACTCGATAGTAGGCGTGTGTTGTTTTTTCAATCGCTTACTCTCGTTCGTGAAAAGAACCACATCATCTCGTGAAGGATTTCCCTATAATCGATCCCAGCAGTTAAATAATCTCTATTTATTACACATCTAGATGTATGTGTATGCACTTTGATGAGTGTTCGGTCTTTGTTGATCTGGACACAAAGCTTATAAAAACCTTAACCAGAATTAATGAAGCGTAAAAATATATCAATATACGTTTCATATAAAAATTGAATGTCATCAAAACATTATCTTAACTTCTTAAGTATCTTAAGTATTTAGAGAAGTTCCATAGAGAGATAAAGATAACAAAGGAATCCGGAAACCATGCTCTACGCTTACTTACAAATATATTCCTATCTTGGTTTTTTATGTTCTACGGATAGAGACTCCAATACACATCCCCACTGAACTTATATTGCCGAAGTTATATTTCTTAAAATTATTCTGAAAATTACATTTTACCGGTACTGGAAAAAAATATCATAAAAAACATGTTGTACATACAGTTAATGATTATCAGTTATTAACTAATGAATCATGATCCACTGACCATCATGGGCTATTTTGTATTCATATATATCCTACCTTGTCCTGAGATCAGGTGGGGGTCCTGACACTCTCATGTTTTTTGTAAGCCTTGGGTCTGGAGCAGGGATAGTCTTGGCAATACCCTGAAGTTTAAAAACAAAATGCTGTGTGAATTCTGCTCTTTATTACTTTCTGAGGCATGAGTTGCAGTGCGGTGGGGTGACTTTAGCTTGTATGTCAAGGTCAAATAAAAATAATTTGAAAATATGGGCATGTTCAGAAATTGGGTCTAAAGCCGGGATCATGAATGGTTCACCTGTACTTTTTATCCTTTATTAAAATCTATATTAAAGGAAACTATGTTTTAAAAGATACAAAACTGTGTCAGAGCTGTTCCTATACTGACCGTGTTAATCCTGGAAGTGGCATGGGGATACTGCTGCTGAGAGCGTTTGTTGGTGGACACTAACTGCTGCTTGGCTAACAGTAACTGTGGAAAAAATACAGTAGTTGATAAATAAATAGTAGCTCAACTAGTATTTCAAATTTAACAGTAATATATTTGGACCCCAAAATAAACTGCTATAATTCAATAACTATTCAAAATGTCAGAGAAAAAACGTTTATTGTTAATTGGAGATAAGCAACATTGTGATCCTTCTCAAGAATATTCCTAGATACACAAGGAGACGAACTAGACCTTAACAACAAGCATACCTGGATTTTTTTCTGCTATAAGAAGACTATTTTATTTTATGTTAACCCTTAATCCGCTAAGCATGACTATAATAGCCTTTGTGTCCATTGTAAACCCAGTTACTCGCAGGCTGATCAGGGTTTAAAATGTCTGGCTGCTGAGCAGTCATTTTCAACAAAACACCCCTTTGTCACATAAATGGAATGGTCTTAATTCAAAGAAAGAACAGTCCATTATATATATGTAGCGGGTTAAGGGTTTAAGGGTTAAAATGTGTGATATTCAATCCGCATATACATCTGATCATTCCATAACATTACTTAGCTTTAATACATTAATACATTGCAAACATATTATTATGGAATCACACTAATTCCCTGTTGAATGACGTTGACTATTAAAATGCAATCAATAACAAAATGGAAGAAATTAAATATTGCCTGCCTGCTTGTAACGAAAACCTACCCCTGCAGGATTTTTTATTTTTTAGAAACATTTATGATGGAACTGCGTGGTAAATCCATTTCACATGCTATATATAGATATAAAAGAACAAAATAAAAACTTAAAACCGAAAAAATAACAGTTATTTAAAGTTTGCTTATACCATCAATAAATCTTCTCTTTAGTTCAAACCAAATCCAGATGACAGAACTATATAGCCGACTATTACTGATCTTTTAATCAATTTCCTTTGCAAGGAACTGTTAAAATAAGACCGTCTGACATTTTGGTATAATAATAAAAGACTACTTTGAAGGCGGATTAAAAATTACAAATATGAATGCATGTGTTTCAAGTTTAAATTTAACATGGATCAAAAAACTTGTTAACACAGATGGATCCTGACAAATTTTGATGTAGCTCGACATAAATACAATTTTAAATTATAACAAGTACAATGCAGAAAAAACTGTTGAAATTGTGTTTGGAATGGGTGTCTTTAATTTATATATTACCTTTGTAGGTGTACAGGAAGTGGATTGTTATGAAAAATATATTAAAATGCTGTTATTTTATAACCATATTCAGGATTTTCTTAATTCTTAGTACAATAAAGGGATAAGATATGTAAACGATATAAGCAAAATATATGGAAATATGTTTTTCCACATTTACCGGAAAACAATTTGTAGAAAACACAAACATTACATCCAATGCATAGTTCCGACTTTCAGTTTCAAGCCTCTCATTTGTCAAACTAATCATGTGCTCCACTGTGTTTCACAATATTGTTACATGTGTGATGTACATTCAGTTTTTTTTTTACCCCAAATTTTCGACGAAATTTGGCCGCATTCCTCCTGCCAAAAGATTGTTTTCCCTTTTTTTGAGAAAAAAATCCCCTCAAAAAAATCAAATATATATATATATTTGTTTTTTTACTTTTAAATGTTGTTTCTTAGTTGACCACCCATAACATGTCCATCAAACATGTTCTTGATGTAAATTTAGTATTAAATGAAAGACTTATAAGACAAAACATGTTCCCCAATTTTAGGTTTATGACTCGAATTTCCCCCCTTTGATGGGACCCGCCACCAATCCCATAAAACAAAAACAACAACACGGACATCTGGTTGAGAAAAATCTCCAGGATATAAGCTTGATAGACAGCTCAGAACTATGCATTTTGTTCACTTCCGTGAATTAATAAACAAACTTAAACAATTCCTTAAGTTCAACAAGTCTGAACCAATAAATAGAACAATGACGTACCCAGTGATTCCATCGCACATTATTCAGATACTACAGAACAAACAACAACCAATATATGACATTTTTAATATAAATACAGCAAAACCTGCTTGTCCAACTACCATATTTAACCATGTATTGTTCAAGTACATGTATAATATACATCGAAAAAAAAAATTGAATAATATTTTAATCACAGATGTATAGTGATGAAAATAAAAACCAACAAACAATTTCTTGAAAACTGTAGTGGTACTGGTCATGCATAAATAACAATAAGTATTGTTTTAAAACATGCGTTGGCTGTAAAAGTAAAAAACTCAAGAAAAAACTCAAGAAATGCTTGTTTTCAATCAGCATCCACCATTTGCAAAAATCAAACTCAGCAATTATTGATTGTTAGTTTGTTTGATTTTTAACGTCATTTTTCAGCACATTTTAGACTATCTATGTGTCGATTTGTTGTACCACCCATCTCATTCCTGGGTAGAACCAGTGCTGTATACCTCCCGCCATCCGTAAGAAAAGACACCTTTTCACTTAAAAGTTAATCTCATAGTGGGATTCGAACCCGCAGCGCTGAGAGACGAGAAAGTCTACAACGGACCGTTGTTAACCCCTCGACCATGGCGGCACTAGTCAACTACTGAGATTCATGTAGGACAGAATATATTGCTATAAACCATCATTTACATTTCAGCTAGCGACTAAAGGAATTGAGATGAAGAGTCAGCGGATATGGTGGTAATCCACCTGGCGCCTCGGGATTCCCCAGGTTCTCGAGATTTCTTCCACATCAGGACCCCAATAATGGTGTCATATACAGCATGGATAGTGATTTATATAAACCGTATATATTTTTTTAATTGATACAAACTAAAAATTTCTAAACATTTATTGGTTTCCATCTGATACTTTCACCCACTGTTTATACATAGTTTTACCTAAATATTTTTACCATACTTTTTAATGATTATTTTCATGTCCATCCTATTTCGTGCACAATATGACTATTTATGTGTCGATCTGCTGTAATAAAAACATTTATCCATTCCATGTCGTACCTTTTCTTTGTACTGTAGGTTCTGTTTTTCAAGGTCTCGTATCTTGTCAAGAAGCTCTTCCATCTTTTCTTCAGTTTCTATGTCACGTATACGCTTTCCTGTCAAGGGATTTAAAATGTTCCCTTTATCATCCTGGTAACACTTAATTTTTGCAACTGTTCCCTAACAAGCTCAGAATGTCCATGCCATTGTTAAATAGTTTGACATATTCATGAACTGTACATGTATCTCCAGTTTAAGACATAAATGGGCCTGAAGTGCTTACCTGAATTTAGGGTATACATGTAACGGTACTGATTATTTCTGGGGGGAAATGTCAAAATATGTCCAATTGATGAGATTTAATTTTAGTTTTTAGATACATCTCTATATACAGCTGACGACCACTTCGGCAGGTAATTATTTACAAAAGGACTTGTTGAATGATCTTGATAGTCTAGGATATGAAGGAGATTTTTTTTACAGGGAGCAACAGAAATTTAATCAAAGTCAGCCAAGTGATTTTTGAGAAGCAAGCGATTTCTGAGGAGATATCATTTAGGCAAAAGTTATCGAATGACGGACTACCGATAAGAGTTCACAACAGCTCACGGAGCCTTTGTCTCAGCTAAGCTAAACATCAGCCATTTTGTTCAAATTATTTATAAGCATAACAAGAAATACGACATACTTCCAAACTGATCTTGACGAGGGACTAGCTAAAGAACAAAACTGGTTGAATTCAATCTTTAGAATTTCACACACTCAGTTTGTTACATTTTACAAACATACTTCTATTTCCCTTATTCTTTATTTGAAGAAAAAGCATGTTTATAATTTAATATAAAACAAATCAGACAAAAAACATACCACCTCCTCCTCCACCTCCAAAATCCATGTCTGTGTTCTTCTTCTTGTCATTGACCAGGCGTAGTAGCTTGGTGGCCATCCTGTAGGTGAGTAAAAGTTACAGATTGACATTTCATCAACAGCAAATTACTCTAAATGACATCGCAACATCTCAATTCAAAGCCAAATTGCACATATTAATCTTATACAAATTTTGGTTTAGTTTCAATTCAACACAAAGGAGACAGAATGATAGTAAGGACAGATGATTTTGATGAAGAACGGAGTAGGCAGCTAATAAATAATAAAGCCTAGGATTTAGAGCTAAGACCTCTGCCTCGCATGGGTTTTTCGCTCCCTGGCAGAGGCATATTTGATGGGAAACTTCATCTTTCATGAGGCTGTTGTCCCAATATAACGTAATATGATGTGTAATTGGGACTTAAAACCTCATTTCATTACACTCCTTTGAAAGGAACACATCACAATCATGACATTTTTATCAGGCATTATAAATTTGTTAAAACTAGTATCATTTAATGAAATAAAATCTGAGTTTTCAGGGTTTCTTCTTATTCTGCCATAATTTATGTTTAAATATATTAGGCCTAAATTAAAAGATTGTTTGTTTGCAGTTTGCAACTAACCCACGGCAAATCCGCCGACCCAAATTTTTTTTTTAAATTTTTTAATATATACATATTTTTTTTTTTTTTTTTTTTAAATTATTTTGGGAAGTTTCATAATGCTCTGATATATTGGATGCTTGGAAATTATCTCTGCTGTTATAGTAAATTGAAAGCGTCTACATGACCGATCTTGTGAGACAGAAAAATGTGAGGATGGTGCCTGCGAAAAGGACACTTGAAGAGAATATTGTTCTTTGCAGTAACGTAAAATGAGAAGTGAAATTGACACAGAGTTCTATGTTTGTATGTACTTTAACAGGGCTTGACATTAACTTTTTTTCTACTTGCCAGAACTTGGAAATGTTATGCGAGGGAACAATATTTTGGGTAAAGTGTATATCTCTACAAATTAATAATGTGATTTTCGGGCAAGTCATTGTCTAGCCCAAACTAAATTTTTACTTGCCTCAGGCAAGTTTCGGGCAAGTGAAAATTTTACCATATTTTTCAAATATTTCTAATGATGTGCGAATATTCAATTTATATGTTTTAGATGAGATATAAAAATAGTGTAGATTGTATGCTCTGGATTTGATGTTCATATCTTGTACCAAAAGATTTTGTCATTTGAAACATTATTTCGAAAAAGCTGGCATTGAGCACTGTTAATAGTTACTAAGTCTGTTTTATGTGTCCATAAATGAACATTTGATCAATGTTTTGCATGTTCTGTTAATATTTAACTAAACCCTTTAAAAAAACAAACTCTATGGATAATACTACTGAAGCACACGATATGTGCATGCGTTAATAATAAGAAATCCCTACCTACCGACCCACCCCTAAAAGCCATGGGTCGGAAACTGCAAAAAAAACAATTTTTTAATGGTGGCCTTACCGGCGTAATATAATCGACAGTTAATAATGCAAATTTAATTTGCTTCATACTTTTCTTATAATTAATATTAATGATTAATAAATGAAGTTATGTAGAGAAACTAACGAGATGCTGCGAGTTTTAAAAAATCCAGATTGACGTGTGTCCCTTTAATGTGCTGATAATTTAATTCAAATATTTTCCTAACAAGCGCATTAAGAAGAACACAGTCACCTTTTAATTTTGTCCTCCTGCTTGCGGGCATGTTTCTTCAGAATAATGTTCTCATCGGACATACGAAGGTATTTGTCCTCTAGTTCATCCCGGTCCCATTTACTGACCATACGTCTTTGCTGGGCTGCTTTCTGTTCCAGGCCTGCGGTATACAATATTTATGTCATATGGGCTTAAAATGGACTACCGGTAGTTGGCAATGTGAATGGTGAATGTTTACAAGTCTTGAAAGCCACTGATGTAAATATCATCCTGTTGAGTTTTGTCTAAGGCCTAAAAAAAAAAATTGTGTGGTTCTGGTAACATGTTCGAAATTGGTCGGTAGGGTAGGTCGGATTTTTTTTGTATGAACTCAAAGAAGATGCACTGAATTATGTTCTATGACCAAAAAATCGTCAGGGTCGGCGGGTATTCGTAGGTAGGGTCGGGTGACCCGAACCACACAATATTTTAGAGTTAAAATAAAGGTGTTTCTTACCACCAATGTTGGTGTCCCGGACTGGTATGTGGTCCACGTCTGTCATTCTTAGTTTGTGTCACATACGAGTACTGGTTGAAACTCAGACAGTGACCTGCTGGGTAAAGAGAGAGATATTTTTTCTTATATTTGCTCAGCATTATTAGTATTTAGAGACATTTAAATTTTTCCTGGCAAATGTGAACTGTGGCAAAACATTATGTCCAAGATGATATAACATTCCACAAATGTTAGCAACAGGAGACAAATAGAACCAATAATTACCTACTTAAATTGTGTGGGGTCAAGTCAAGAGTTTTTAAAACACACTACCACGACTTTGATTAAATTTGGTTTATTTTCCATCCAATAACATTTGTAAATGGGTGACCTGAACTTGTTTACTTCCAGTGAACGGCGCATGTGTTTCTGTTTAGGCCAAATAAAATTATACCTGTGTTTACTGTAACATTGCTGAAAAAAATCGGGTAGGTAGGTAGGCATTTTATTTTATTTTTTTATTTTATTTTTTGGCGAAGTTAATTTAATGTGGCGATGAGCTTTGATGAATGGGAAAATGTGGTATTTTAAAAACTACAATAGATAACAAATGAAATTGTGTATGTGTTATTGTTTCCCAAAAGGCATGGCAACAACTGGCTCTTTTCCCAATCAGGCCAAACAAAATAATATGTGTGGTTCAGGTAACATTGGTAAAAAAAATAGGGTAGGTAGGTAGGGATTTTTTTTTATTTTATTTTTTTATTTTTTTCTCTCGTGTCGTTCCAAAAATAGGTCAAACACAGTGTTTTAATACTTTTGTAATACTTTGCTTAATATGTTTGTTTGGTTATTGGCTCTTTATACAACCAGGACAATATTTTAAAAAAATGTAGCATGTCAGAGCAAAATAAATTCATTTAACTAAAATAAAAATGCACATATCTGTTTTTAAGTCCTTTTTGAAAGTGAAATATATTAAAAAGAAATTGACAAGAGGGTTGCAAAGATGCAAAGTCTGCACTCGGTATATAAGTGAATGGTGTCCCATCCACTTCTTGAGAACATTGATATTTAAACTATTAAAATTTATTATAATATTTCAATCCACTTCTGGAGAACATTGATATTTAAACTATTAAAATTTATTATAATATTTCACCCTTAATAACGTACATAGTTGAAAGAAAATGGCTTCACTTTTATTTAAATATGTTCTTGATCGTGTCACATGTTTAAAAAATACCTCGAAGGGACTTCCATCTCCCATATTCTTATAGGCGAAACACTGAAATGAACTGGTTTTTAAGCCAGAATCTTGGTGATTTTCTTGAAATATATCGATAAATGTAGCTTGGTTTATGACTGCCTTCATCATTTTTTTTCCGGGCCGTGAATACATCTTTCGAAAGTAAACGCGAACACGGTCGCCGCCATGTTGTATTATGCGGTGTTTCGTACTCGCAGCGTTTCGTACTTCGCGGTGTTTCATACTCTTTACCGAACGTACCCACGAAAATTCGTTCTCAACCCAAAAAAAATAAATAGGGTCGGCGATTCGGCGGTAAATAAATAGGGTCGGTCGGGTTACCTGAACCACACATATTATTTTGTTTGGCCTCACATGCAATTATTTCAAAGGGGTAAAACCGTTTAATTTTATTTTTAGCAAGTCCGTAATAGGGTCTGTTCAAACAGCAGGACAATGAGCACATGAGTCGGCCTTGATCACGTGAAAATAATAATTAAAAAAAAAAAAAAAAAAAAAAAAAAAATTCTTCTTCATTTTTTTCATTTTTTTTTTATTTTCAATAAAAAAAAAAGCAGTCGGGGGTGTTTTCAGCGGGTCGGTCGGGTTACAGTAAACTCAGGTATAATTTTATTTGGCCTTACCTTATTTACTATAGCTAAATATTCCCCTTAAAATCGAGACGATTTCAAAATTGAGACTAATTAACTTTTCCTTTTGGCACTTGCAATTCTCTGAACAACACCCGCTTCTTTATCTTTAAATTTTATATCCTAATTATTCTCCAAGAAGAGTTTGTTCCACTCCTAAAATCCCTCCATGTTGTTAGTTGATAGTGGAGTTATTTGATGAGGTATATATGAATGCCTTCAATGCATGCAAGAATACCATGGAAATTTAATTAATATGTAAAATGACAATATGGCGGATACAGAAAACAAAACTGTACTTCAAAACATAAATGTTTTTTCACTAAAATCGATAAATGTGCAGCTTTACCATTGCAGCTTGGTATAATAAACATTAATTGTTCGATTTGTTAGGCTAAATTATCGTAAAAAAATCATGACTGTGTTTTTTCAGCAGACCCCCTATTTTTATTAAAGAAGTTCCTCCGACCCTAAAAAGTAGCCTTTTTAGCCTTTTATGGTCTGAGAAGGCTCGGATTACCTTCGGAGTGTGTCCCGTGTACGCAGAGGAAGAACGAAACTCTGTGTAATGAACTACCAAATTCTGTGTTAATAAGTGATTCAAGCCGGTAAACCTAAACCTTATATCTTGGTGGTGAGGGTTCCTAGGTCCCCAACAGGGGGTTGGAAGTGAAGAAAGCAAAACTAGTTTTCAGAAATGTTTTAAAAAGCAAGTTCAAACATGCAAATCATAAAACAACTCCTAATTAAGCCACATACATAAGACATTTGCAAATATAACTGAATAAGTTTTCGATAAATATGCACATCATATATGTCGGTTAGGAATTCAACATTAAAATGGCAATTTACCCTAAAAATATTTGAAATGTCTGTTTATTTACAACCGGAAGTGGAAACAGAACGGCGGCTGCTAACGTAAACTAACAGGTTTCTAACGCTTCTGTGAAGTTATGGACAAGACAGTGATCTTCTTGATAATGAAACTAAGCAAAACAATATGAACACAAAACAATGGAGGAAAGGGAATGCTATCAAAATCTGGTATGATGAATAAAATCGTTATAAACTAACCCGATCCATTTGTTCTCAACAATATTGAGATGCGTGCGCAACCTAAGCCGGTCTTAAGGTAGAACTATACGTAGCGTAAAAATCACCTTAAACCGTTTCGACTCCTAAGTCAAAGCTTTAAATTTACATTGAACCAGGACATAATGATACAACGGTACAACATAAGCTGTAATGAGCTTTTGACCCTCATTAGAGGTTATGTTGTACTGTTTTTCAGATAAGTTTTTTTTTAGTTAGCAATACAAAACAAGAGGCCCAAGAGGGCCTATGGACGCTCTACTGGCTAAAACGGTTGTCGTCATAAAATTCCCATCAGTATTTCTTTTAAAACATTGCAAAAACACACACAAAACAACAACACCCACAACATAAACTTAAACCCCTGACCCATGCTAACAATTTAAACAAGGGTCCTAGTTCTAATATGATACGGTTATTTAGGGCCTGAACTCGAAGCACAACAATTGTATAAAATACGTTTTGATCGCCTTGTAGAGGGGCCCCTTTATGCAGGCATTCAAAACCCATTTTATATAATTGTTGTACCTCGCGTCCATAAATACTAAATTAAAACTAGGGGTGGTTTTTAGTAAAAACAAATCATGTCTCCGCTACAGGAGAAAGGGTCAAAAATCTGTCAAAAATCATTAAAATGGAGCACGACGAAGATTTGTGCAACTAGGCTCGGTAAAGGTCATCCCTACCATGTTTCATGGAAATCCAGGCAACGGATCAGGAGATTGTCGGGACAAAGCTTATGCATCAAAACCTTTAAAGGGCCATAACTCCATCAAAAGTAATTCAACCGGAATCAAGTTTCGTTGAAAGCCAAATGGTGGTTGAGCAGAACTATTCCGGACAAAGTTTGTGTATTAAAACTTTTTAAAGAGCCAAAACTCCACCACATATCATTCATCCGGAACACGACAACGATATATGCGCACAACTAGGCGTGGTACTAATTCCTGCCAAGTTTCATTGAAATCAAACCAGAGGTTCGAGAAAACTAGTCCGGATAAAGGTTGTGTATAAGGGGCCATAACTCTGTCAAAAAGCATGAAACCGGAACATGGCAAGGATTCATTCCTGCCAAGTTTCGTTGAAATCCAACCAGGGTTCAAGAGAAATAGTCTGTAAAAGTTAGTGTATTAAAACGTTTAAAGGGCCATGACTCTGCCAAAAACCATTCAAACGGAAAACAACGATGACATGCACAACTAGACTTGATGCTGATCATCCTTGTCAAGTTTCGATGACATTCGGCCAGGGGTTCAGCAGCACTAGTCCAGACAAAGTTTGTGTATTAAAACCTGTAAAGGGCCATAACTCTGCCAAAATTCTTTCAACCGGAACACGGTGATGCTATTCACAACTAGGCTTGGTACTGAACATTCCTGCAACGTTTCTCTGAAATCCGGCCAGGGGTTCAGGAGAACTAGTCCAGACAAAGTTTGTGTAGTAAAACATTTAAAGGGTCATAACTCCGTCAAAATTATTTCAACAAGAACACGGTGAAGATATGCACAGATAGGCATGGTACTGATCATCCTTGCCAAGTTTCGTTGTAATTCGGTCAGGAGTTCAGCAAAGTCCGGACAAAGTTTTAAAACCTGTAAAGGGCCATAACTCCGTCAAAAATCTTTCAACCAGAACACGGTGATGATATGCAATTATCATACTCTTTGGCAATCTCTACCCAGAGTACACTGGTTCCTCATTTGACTCTGTCAACGTCAAAGTAAGTAGGCGAACGGTTAGGTCACGTGATTATTCAAAAACGTTATGACGATGTTTATAATAAATCCTTTTGTGTGATGTACAAAGATAAAATATAGACCTATATTAAGTAATTTCAATTTTTATTTCTTTGAGTTAATTTTTGTTAGTAATTTTCTGCTATTGAGCTTCGGTTGAACATTTTTACTTATGCGTTTCGATTGAGGAGACCTATGTACGTATTATTTTTGAAGTAAAATAGTCCCGATTAAAACCAAGGATTTGTACAATAAGTACAAATCCTTGTTAAAACTAAACTGTTTTCAGGCATTATTTCAAATCTTGCAACATCTAATTTGCAGATATTCTGAAAATTATATTTACACAAGAAATAAATAAGTTTCAGGCAAACATATTCCAATTAACAGGTTTTACCAAAATCTTGTAATTTAGTAGTTAGCAGAGATATATGTGAGTGCAAGGAACGATAACTCTGCGTGGAGATTGACTCTTTGGTACTGATCATCACTTCAATGTTTCTCTGAAATAGGAGAACTAGTCCGGACAAAGTTTGTGTAGTAAAACCTTTAAAAGGGTCATAACTCTGCCAAAATCATTCAACCGGAACATGGTGATGACTAGCACAACTAGGCTTAATACTGATCATCCTTGCCAAGTTTCGTTGAAATCTGGCCAGGGGTTCAGCAGAACTAGTCCATGCAAATTATGTGTATTAAAAGCTTTACAGGGCCATAACTCCACAAACAATCATTCAACCGGAACAAGGTGACAATATGCACAACTAGGCTTGATACTGGTCATCCATGATCGGATGAAAAAATGAAGGTTCTAGTGTGTTAACACATTTTTCAATGATTCAAGGGCCATAACTTTGGCGTTTCTAGTCCAATTTGTCTGGTTTTCGAACTTGACCGAGCTTTCATCAATATCAAAAATCAGGCAAAGTTTGGTAAAGGTAGGATACAAAACGGAGGCGCTAGAGTGTTGACAAGACAAACTATAACAATTTTTGTTAATTCAAGGGCAATAACTCCGGGGTGACTGGTCCGATCTGGCTGGTTTCAAACTCTTCCGAGCTTTCATTGATATTAATAATCTGGTAAAGTTTGGTAAAGATCGGATGAAAAATAGAGACACCAGAGTGTTGACAAGACAAAATATAGCAAATTTCGCTAATTCAAGGGCAATAACTCCTGTGTTACTGGTCTGATCTGGCTGGTTTTTCAACTCGTCCGAGCTTTCATTTATATTAATAATCTGGTAGTGCTAGAGTGTTGACATCAAAACGTTAGCGGATGACGGAGGGACGATGGCCGACGGACAACGGACAAAATACCATGGTATAAGCCCTACTGGCCCTGTAAATACAACATTTCAACATAAGCTCTAATGAGCTTTGCAACCCCATTAGAGCCAGGGACGTAAATAACTTCGATCTCTGTTACAGCTCAGGGTCAAGTGTTTAAATTTCTTGCCAACTGAAAATAAAGGTGATCTCTTAGGTGCAGCAATAAACCCCCACCCGAATCCGGCACCAACCTTCGATCACTACAGTCACTTGACGATTCTGCACAATTATGTTTTTCATTTTAACGACCATGACAGAAGTTTTTAAAACAGTCTCTAGACTTATACATGTCTACAACACAACTTCATGTTTTTATTTTTGATATTATATAATTTGTTTAAATTAATAACTGTAATATTAAAATAATAAGAGCGCTACTTAATGGGGCATTATACCCTCGTTGGCCAAATTTTGTGTGAAAAGCATTTTCCAGGTGCCAGGTCAATATGAGCTTCAGCTTTGACACATTGATAAGGCTTGTTGTTTAACGAAGAGCACTTTTTGTATAGAATTTCAAGACTCTTCGTAATATAGTACATGAATAACAGCATGTAAAGCATTTTCATTATCAGGTCACAGCGACCTTGACCTTTGACCTACTAACCATGTAATCAATAGGGGTCGTTGTTGCACCATGGATACTATTTGCACAAAATTTCAAGATTGTAGTTACAAAAATACACAAATTACAATGCGGAAGGAGTTTTTCATGATCGGGTCACTGTGACCTTAACCTACTAACCCCAAAGTCTATAGAAGTCATTGTTTTACCATGAGTACTATTTTTTGTCAATTTTCAAGATCGTGGGTTTAATGGTTTACAAATTACACTGGGGAGTGTTTCCCAGACAGGAGTCATTGTCAGGTCAGGTGAATGTGGCCTTGATGACGTACCTTGGCCTTTGACCTACTAACCCCACAAGCAATAAGGTTTCTCCTCTCGCCAAGGCAATGAGAATGTTCAGAATGTCTATATGGGGTCAGGGTGTATGACCTTGACTTTTGACCTATTGACCCAAAGCAACAGGGGTGCCCCTCTCAATAAGAACAGCTAGTGTAACAATGTGTGGGGGTTATATTTAGGGAGTTATCACACCGAATGCTTCGTTCCATATGAGGTCATGGGGATATTGACCTTTGACCTACTGACAACAAAAGCAATAACTCTTTTTAGTTTGTTTGTATGGTGTTATACATGACAGCCATTTTTTTCGGCTAGTAGAGCTTATGGGATGACGAGTTGTCCGTCGTCCATCCGTCGTCGTTCGTTAACTTCTGCCTTGTGAACACTCTAGGGCCTTCATTATTAATAAGATCTTTACGAAAAAGTTCGAAAACCAGCCAGATTGGAATAATTTCACCGGAGTTATGGCCCTTGTTTTACTAAAAAATGCGATATTAAGCCTTGTGAACACTTTAGCGCCTTCATTTAATATTTGATATTTACCAAACTTGCACATATTGTTAATATTAATGAAAGCTCAAACAACTTCGAAAACAATCCCAATCGGAGCAGTAACACCGGAGTTATAGCCATCGTTTTTTTCTGGAAAATGCTATTTTCTGCCTTGTGAACACTCTAGCACCTTCATTTATTATTTGATCTTTACCAAACGTGCAAAGATTGTTAATACCAATGAAAGCCTGGACAAGTTCGAAAACCAACTAAATTGTGTCAGTAACACCGGAGTTATGACCCTTTTTTCTGAAAAATGCAATTTTCTGCCTTGTGAACACTCTAGCACCTTCATTTAATATTTGATCTTTATCAAACTTGCATAGATTGTTAATACCAATGAAAGCTTGGACAAGTTCGAAAACCGGCTAAATTTGATCAGTAATACCAGAGTTATGGCCCTTGTTTTAAGCTCTACTGGCCGAAGGCTTATGGAATGAGGAGTTGTCCGTCGTCCGTCCGTTAACTTTTGCCAGTGTCTTTATATCAATGAAAGTTCTGACAAGTTCGAAAACACGCCAGATCGGATTAATTTCATCAGAGGTATGGCCCTTGTGCCATATTAAGCCTTGTGAACACTCTAGCACCTTCATTTATTATTTGATCTTTACCAAACTTGCAAAGATTGTTACTATCAATAACAGCTCGGACAAGTTCGAAAACCACCAAAATCGGATCAGTAACACCATAAGTTATTGCCCTTTTTTCATGAAAAATTCCATTTTCTACCTTGTGAACACTCTAGCACCTTCATTTATTATTTGATCTTTACCAAGCTTGCAAAGATTGTTAATAGCAATGAAATCTTGGACGAGTTCGAAAAACAGCAAGATCGGACCATTTATGCTGGAGTTTTGGCTAAAATATGCCATTTTCTGCCTTGTGAACACTCTAGCACCTTCATTTATTACTTGACTTTTGTTTTCCAAACTTACAATGATTTTTATTATCAATAAAAACTCGGACAAGTTCGAAAACTAGGCAAATCGAATGAGTAACAGCAGAGTTATGCCACCTTCTGCCCTGTGAACACTCTAGCGCCTTCATTTATTATTTGATCTTTATCAAACTTACAAAGATTGTTAATATCAATGTAAGCTCAGATAAGTTTGAAAAATCGTATTAGTAACACCAGAGTTACAGCCCTTGATTTAGTTAAGAATGCTGTATTTTGCCTCATTAAGGCGACAGGCTTTCATTTGGCCATATTTTAATGAAACTTTCCAGGGTTGATCAGTACCAAATCTAGTTATGTATATCGTCACTGTGTTCTAGTTGAATGATTTTTGGCAGACTTATGGCCCTTTAAAGGTTTTAGTACAAAAACTTTGTCTGGACTTTTTTCCTGGCCAGATTTCAGCGAATAAATGAATGAATTGTGTTTTACGGCACGTCGACACATAAATAGGTCATATTGTGCGCAAAAACTGATAAAAGATGAAGAAATGGAGTAGTAATTAAAAATTAATATAAATATATAAAGATAATTGAATTGGGGTTTTAAGGTGCACCAACACATGAAAAGGTTATATGGCGCCTAAAAGGCATGAACATGCCAGGCTCATCTTCCATGTACATCGAGATAAAATATGGAAAATGGGCCTAGAACCTTCTCACCCTGAACTGCAGAGTTGCTGCAAATTCTATCGTAGAAACTCCATTTACGCTGGAGCTACGTTATTGTTTTTCTGCCACTGCTCTTTTGATGCGTGTGAGATAGCACCTGAAACAATGCAGGGATCATGATAAAGACCTTTAATGAACATGAACAAAAAATGATAAAATGAACATGAATTTGGGAGATTCTACCCCTCTGCCTATCCCTCAAAAGGGATCTGCAGTGGCCCTATTCTTTGCCCCGTGACCAAACGGGGCCCCCGAGAACCACACGGGGCATATAAAGATAAAACTATTTACAAATAAGGGATGATATGGTAGTAATATAAACTATATATGTAAATCAACAAATGCCCGTCAACGGGTATATAAATAAGTAAATATATATAAGAACATATTATAATGATTTATATAGTCTGATTTCTCTCAGAAAATCTTAAACAAGACTAAAATAAAGTTTCAGATAACTCTTTCATAGTAATAACAGTGTAGTACCTCTGACGCATAGGATCAAAGTCTACACATTCCAACAAGATGTGTTTGACGTTAACGGTGCAAAGCAGGGTATACATTCTGGTAATTGCTCACCTTGTAATAAATATGAATGAGAATAACGTGTATGCCCTATCCTGCACCGAGCTAGGACAACTACTTCACGACGAATGGGTCTACTAGAAGAACGCTATTCTTCGAGTAACGGTTTAATATTAAATGGAATTTATTGTTAACTGACAAATCCCAAGCGGCTTGCCAAGAGTTACGAATATATGTGCTAATACTACTTTTAAAATCAGCATATGGTAATTTGCATTATATATATGTAAACCTAATGCTGCTTTAGCAGCACACCAGCTCTATCATTACCACGTATTCCTAAATGGCATGGAAGCCAGCAGAAAATAATAACATTATCAACTATAAGAGAATTGTACTTTTAAAAGTTGAAGCACAACTGGTTTATCATGTTTCATATTACCCAGTGCTTGAAGAGATGAAAGGGAATCAGAAAAGATTACAAAATGGTCATCATCAGATTCCTGAATATAATTTAAGGAAAGTTCAATTGCCTTAAGTCCAGCTGAAAAGATAGAGGCCTTGTCAGGCAGGCGGCTCTTTATGCTGTGTTTGTGAACAACAGCTGCTGCAGCTACCTTATCTCCATCTTTAGAACCATCTGTGTATATATGTTAAAAGTTACTGTATTTCGATTTAATTTCATTAAATTTGCTTTGAAAGACATTAGGGTACTGGATTTGTTACTATTACTAAGCTTGTTGGTGTTTCCAAAGTCCACGGTGGAATTTGTGGTACTTTGCTACTAGCAATCAAATTTAGGTCGATTTCAGTGTCCCTTAATTTTGGTTTAATACGAAGAACAAATGGTCTTCGGTTTTCGATCAAAAAGAGGTTCATAACTAGGATTAAAAGCATTGTCGAAAGTTGGATTTGAAGGGTTAGATTTTAATTTAATGGCATATTGAAGGGCTAATTTGTCCCGTCTATGAGACAGTGATGGTTCATTAGCTTCACCATACAGACTTTCGGCTGGTGATGTACGAAAGGCACCTAAGGCGAGTCGTAATCCTTGAGTATGTATAGGATCGAGCATCTGCAAGTATGACTTGTGAGTCGATCCATATACTATCGAGCCGTAGTCCAGCTTTGATCTGATAAGAGATCTATAAAGTTGTAAAAGTACTTTACGATCTGCTCCCCAATTAGTGTTTGCAACAACTTCAAGTAAATTAAGAGCTTTAAGGCCCTTGGCCTTCAAGTATTTAAGGTGTGGTATAAACGTTAATTTACGGTCGAAAATAAGACCAAGGAATTGTGTTTCATCCACTACTGGTATTGGTGACCCATCCAGTGTTAGATGAGAGTCTTCATGATGTTAACGTAGTTGACAAAAGTGCATACAATTAGTTTTAGATTTAGAAAATTTAAAACCATTTTCATCCGACCAGGTCTGAAGTTTATTCAGGCATTGTTGAAGTTGTCTCTCCATAGTGTTCATGCGTTTTTGCACGATAACATATAACAAAGTCGTCAACATATAGAGAGCAATCCACACCAGGATTGATGCATTTAACTATACTGTTAATTTTTATATTCAAAAGGGTGAAAGAGAGTATACTGCCCTGTGGCACACCCATCTTCTGTTCATGAATGTCAGAGAGGGTTGAACCCATTCGGGCACGAAAATGTCTATCATCTAAGAAATTCTCTATAAACATTGGTAATCGGCCTCTCATACCAAGGTCATAAAGGTCACATGATACCGTACTTCCATGCAGTATCATAAGCTTTCTCCGAGTCAAAAAATACAGCGACTAGATGTTCTTTCTTTACGAAAGCTTCCCTAATAAATGATTCAAATCGAATGAGAGTATCTGTTGTGCCTCGTTGGCGCCGGAATTCACTTTGATACTTTGTTATCAGCTTGTTGGACTCCAGGTTCCAAACGAGTCTCTCATTAATCATTCGTTCCATGGTTTTACATATACAGCTCGTTAAAGCAATAGGGCGATAATTTATTGGGTCCGTATCATCATTTCCAGATTTAGGGACTGGAATAACGATTAATTCCCGCCAAGAATCGGGGAAGTTTCAGGTCACCCAAAACTTATTAAATTACTTTAAATGTTTTCAGCTTCTTTTTAGTTACAAGATATATAATTTACGGCAAAAAGTAAGGATATTGATGCTCTTATAGACATATTCACCGGTACGAAATATACGCCAAAACGCACCTCCGACAGTCTAGCTGAATTTTTTTCCAGTGGGAGCATGCCGCCGGACCCCACTAGAACTCGGCCTACACATTATATTCAGCCAAGCTACGCCCCTGTCAAGAAGTGTAGAGACAGGTTTCAGGTAAATGTTTTAATAATTGATAATGGATATCATCAGGACCAGCTAATGTATCATGAGCCATTTTAAGGGATTCTCGAAGTTCTTTGAGAGTGAACAGTTTATTGTATTTCTCCATTTTTTTTGACTTGAAATTCAGCTTCTTCTGTTCTTTTAGTTTCTTTTTTTTTTTAGAAAAGTTTTTAGAAAAAGTGTCTGCCAAAGTGTTTGTAATATCTTTGACAGATGTAATATCTTCATTATCAGTTTTAAGATGATTTACACAACTAGAATTACCTTTACCGTTTATTTTCCGGACCATGTCCCACGTCTTCTTAAGAGATGAGCGAGAGTTCAGCCTAGAGACATAAGATTTCCAGGATTTCCTCTTGCTATCCTTTTATAGTACGACGGGCTCTAAAAGTATCTAAATTATTTTGAGTTGGTCGCAAATTAAAAGCATTCAATGCAGCTTTACGATTTGCAGTCATCATCGTACCATTGTTTATGTGGGCGTTTTGGATTTGCCGAGGTTTTTGGAATAGTTTGATCAGCTATATCATGAAGGGTTTTGGTAAAAAGAGCAGTTGCGTCTTCGACATCCTCGAAAACGGAAGGCTTTAATTGTTCCTCACAAAGAGATTGAAACGTATCCCAATCAGCTTTGCGAAGTTTCCATCTTTGCGTTTTTTCCGAGTAGAAGAGGGCCGAAATTTTGAAGAAAGATTTCAGCGAAAATGCAAGGATGATCAGTACCAAGCAGTGATGCATATCATCACTATGTTCCGTTTGAATTATTTTTGGCTGAGTTAAGACCCTTTAAAGCTTTTACTACACAAACTTTATCTGGACTATTTCTCTGAGCTCTTGGCTGGATTTCAACGAAACGTTGCAAGGATGATCAGTACCAAGCCTAGTTATGCACGTCATCGAAGGATTTCGGTTGAAAGATTTTTGGCTGAATTATGGCCCTTTAAAGGGTTTAATATACAAATTTTGTTTGGACTATGTTCTCCTGAACCCCTGGCCGGATTTCAGTGAAACTTTTCAGGGATGATCAGTTCCATGTCTAGTTGTGTATGTCATCGCCGTGTTCCAGTTGAATGCTTTTTGCGGCGTTATATCCCTTTAAAGGTTTTGATACACAAACTTTATCTCCGAACTCCTGGCCGAATTTCAACGATTTTTTTTGCAGGGATGATGAGTATTAAGCCTAGTTGTGCCTAACATCGCTGTGTTCTGGTTGAATGAGTTATGGCCTAATTTACACAAACTTTATCCAGACAATTTTTCTTGAACCCATGGCTGGATTTAAGTGAAACTTGGCAGGAATGATCAGTACAAAGCCTAGTTGCACATGTAGTTTTCGTCTTTCCCATCAAAGACTCCATATAGCCAGTAGAGCGATACCGGCCCTCTTGGGCCTCTGTTTTTTTTCTGGTGGAGGCAGATCACCCATTTTTCCTGGGTAGAACCAGAACTGTATAGCTCCTGCCATCCGTAAGAATCGACACTCGTCACTTAACAAGTTGAGCTCCCAGCGGGATTCCAACCCGCCGCAATGATCTCTTTTAAGCAAGAGCAACCCACAGTTTCATGATGGTGTGTTATGCTTTCGAAGTTACCTTACAAAATGCGTTATCACGCAGAGCATGTCCTAATGAGGTTAAGGCGACCTTGACCTTTGACCTTCTGACCCCAAAAAATAATACAGATACCCCTCGCACATTTTCATAAGAGTAGGATGCTATGCTTTTATGTCTAATGAATAATTATTGCGATTTGTATAAGGACAACATGATAGAGCGATACTTTCCATCCCGTTTTATGTATAAAAGGATAATTTAAGACAAAATTACATCAATATGAACAAATAATAAAATAAATAAAACATGTAACTGTTTTAACATTTATTAATAAATATAGTTGTGAATTTCAAAACATATCTAGTATTATAATTTCATCTTATCTTGTTTAAATTGTTATCAGAAAGGAAATATAGATGGCTATTTAATATGTCAACCTTAAAAACATTCTGACAAAAACAAAAACCTTAACATTTTGTTAATTCAATGATGCATATCCTTAAAAAGTTGAATTGAATTAAACTGGGTTTTAAGGCGCACCAACACATAAAAGGTTATATGGCACCTAACAGGAATGAACATGCCAGGCTCATTCTCCATGTACATAGAGATACTATATGGAGAACGGGCCTAGAACCTTCTCACTCTGAACTGCAGAGTTGCTGCAAGTTCTATTGTAGATACTCCTTTTACGCTGGAGCCACGTCCTTAAATAAAATTACAGTAACTGATGTAATTATTTCGATCACTTTTCTGTTAAGAGGGACTGGAGGCAATCTGGAAGAGTAGCTGGTGTCACTTCAAATGAAAACTCATGATGTACTTCAGCTTCATCTGAAATGTGCATAAACTAAGCTGCATGTTACTGGAGGTTTAAGAATTTTTTATGAAAATGTTTGGTTCGGAAAACACGATGGCTCGGCTGGTTTTTATTGCTAAACATAAATATTAACATAAATGGAGATTATATTGCCAACAGTGGATCATACAATTAAAATAAAGTGTACTTTGATTAAAAAAACAAGAATTTATAAGCACCTTAAAGCATCATATAAAGTCATGCTACTATTAATGCTTATACATGTACAACAAAGTCTAGCCGAGACTTCTAGTTTTTCAGACCAAACAATTTCATTAACAATAATTAAATCGTACGGATCATGGGGTCTACTTTAGTGCATATGCTTTATACTATGAACATGAACTTGAAATCTATTTATATAATATGGTGGTTTTATTAGGATTTGCATATACACACATAATGCCTCCAATCCCCTTAAATACACCAGTGATTGTTCACTTCAAGTGCATATGACAACTACTAATTTACTGCAACTATATTGTACAACATGTGCTGTAAGTTTTAAGAACTGGTACACTATAAACTGCAGGACGGCATGGGATATATGCTAGCAATTTTGAGTTGTAAATGGAAGTCTGAAATAAAATTCTTCTCTGAAACTGTGAAGCTAGAGTTCTAATATTTTGCATGTAGTATGAGCCTAAGGTCCTCTACCAAAATGTTTTCCCCATAACTACAGTACAAGTTTTAGAGTTTTGATATTTAAAATGAAGCATTAGTTTGTATAGTTTACCTTTGTAGCCAAACGCAAGAAACTTTTACAGGGGACTGCCTTTGTTGAGAGAATCCCTATTGATTTTGGGTTCAATAGGTCAGTGACCATGACCCAATTGTAAAAATCTTGTTTGAACAGTAATTCAGCCTTTGTAGCCAAGACCTCACAGGTTGACTGTACTTAGTGAGAGAACACCTCTTGATTTAAGGTTCAATAGGTCAAGGTCAACATGACCCAATCATGACAAATCTTGTCAGAATGTTCTCGTCAACCTTTGTTGCCTCGTTCATGAAACTTCGAACGTGGATTGTCCTTGAGGACAGTCAGGACACAATAGATTTTTGAGTCAATAAGCAAATGTCGCTAGTCCTGCATCATGTACCAATCGAGTTAGTGGTACAGGCATATTGTGGGCCACGTAGGGCTTTTTGTTGGACAGGTTGAACATGTGCTCAATAATTATTCAAATTATTAAAATAATATTTAGAGCAACACTAAAACTGGAAGCAGTTGTTTAATAATACATAACATTAATAATATAACTTGGACAGTAGATAATATAGACTGAAAATGTGTTATCTAATGCAGATAGCCTCAGATGCTAAGTTTCTTTCGCCTCTGCTCAGTCAATTACTTTGCTGTGCACATATTGTCTGAATGACATCTAGTTTCAGATCCTAATATCATATAAGTGTATAATTGTACAAAATAATTGAACTGGGTTTTACGGCGCACCGACACATGAAAGGTTATATGGCACCTAACAGGAATGAACATGCCAGGCTCATCTTCCATTTACATCAAGATAAAATATGGAGAATGGGCCTAGAACCTTCTCTCCTGCAGAACTGCAGAGTTGCTGCAAATTCTATTGTAGACACTACATTTACGATGGAGCCACGTTTCCACGTTTGCATACGCAGTGTCATGATGATTGATTGATTGAATTGGATTTTATAGTCGCACCAACAGCCAAGGTCATATGGCGACTTTCCAGCTTCCATTGGTGGAGGAAGACCCCAGGTGCCCCTCCGGGCAATTTTCGTGCAAGGGCGGGCACCTGGGTATAACCACCGACGTTCCGCAAGCCAGCTGGATAGCTTCCTCACATAAAGATTCCTAGGCCTCTGAGGGATCGAACCTACAGCGGTGAGGGGCAAGTGATTTCAAGTCAGAGACGTTAGTGTCATGATGAAGACCTTGAATGAGCATGATAAAAAATGACAAAATGAACACGAAGGGGGTGTCCTACCCCTCTGCCTCTAGCGGAATTGGCAGTAGTTGTATTCTACCCTGGCAACCACACGGGAATATTTAGCCTTGGTATAGCAACTTATAAAAGTTCCATTGGACTAATCTTTCATTATAAGTTTAAAAAGAAGCAGCCTTATCAAAGTCATGCAGCAGCGTGAATCACTTGTAAAGCATGTATCACTTGTAAAGCATGTATTACTTGTAAAGCATGTATCACTTGTAAAGCATGTATCACTTGTAAAGCATGTATCACTTGTAAAGCATGAATCACTTGTAAAGCATGTATCACTTGTAAAGCATGTATCACTTGTAAAGCATGAATCACTTGTAAAGCATGTATCACTTGTAAAGCATGTATCACTTGTAAAACTCCAGAAAATGAGTGTTCCAAAATGACCTAAAATGATATGCCTAAGGACTTTTTAAAACCAAATTTCATTTCAATTCTTGAAACTCCGGAAGTTAACGAGTGTTTAATTGTTGGTGAATTTATTCAGTCACAGTCAAGACAACACATTTTAGCAGGTAACAGCTTCAGCAGGTGACCTATTCAGAACACAGCATTATGTTTCTTCAAGTTGCTGGATTAGAACTGTTAATTTTCGAAAGATTATGTGTGTTGGCTCTTTTCAGGAATTCGACCCACTTCTGTTCATGTTCTGTGGTTATATGGCTATTTCTGAAAATATACATATGAATGAATTAGAAAGGCTTCCATGTGACGTTCTGACAATAAATAGCATTTGACACATGCTAATTTAAAGAGACACATGGCAATCTCAAAGTATTTATCAAACATTTAAACTAGTTTATTTTAGCTACACTTTTCGAAGATAATTTTAAGACAATGAGCCTATTTTTACTTTATAGAACGATATCATACATTCTGATATGATGGCAATAATGCATACCTTTTATTTGAATGTATTCTTTTATTTTTAATGGGTTTGAATCTATTCTTTTGTTTTTTAATGGGTTTGAATCTATTCTTTTATTTTTTACTGGGTTCTTATCATTATATAGGAGAACGATTTTGATCGATCATACGGTATCATCAGTTTGATTCAATGTTTTTTTGCAACAGTTATAGCCCTTATCAACTAAACAATTAAAGTTAACATGGGAAAAGCTATATCAAAAAATACTTTAGCTGAACAGTATTTATTATCAACCATTTTTTAAAACTAAGTTATTGTTTTGTTTTTTTACCAATGATATAATTATTATCTATGAAATTATTGCCAAAACTGTTCATGTAAATGCTGAAAACCCTTTGGCTGAAACACGTGTCCCTAGCAGTTAAGGGAATTTTTAAAATATTAAATATCAAGTGACACTGTACATTCCAATAACAATTTTACTTACTTAATAAAATCTAGAATATCCTGGTTTATCTTTTTCAAATCTGCTGCCTGAAATAAAAGTGTTAATATTTGAGAACCTTTGTTTTCTGAAATAATTATCACATTTTTCCCCTGAAATAATGTGATTAATGAAACGGAAATTGACACACTGATAATGTAGACTAGAAGGGTTGTTCCACGGAACACTTGTGTTGCCAATCGTGCAAAACTCGCTCATTTCCGTAGATCATCGGAAATAATGCTCGTGGGTATTTCCAAGGATACACGTCGATTTGATGGGTTTGGGTGATTTGCCCCAGCAAAGTACCGTGTAAACCGTAACAAAATATAGACCCGGAAATTAATTGATTTTAAACATAATGTATAATTTATTAAATGTTATTCTTTTTTTAAATAAGTCTTATCATTTTGTAGTCAGTTTAAGTTAAAATAGTTAAATATGAAAATATTTTGTAATTAATTGCGTATTGTTTTGTTTACATAAAAACGGAGTAGCCAATCGTAAACGCTCAGCCAATCCCGTCATTCGTCGGGATGAAGGAGCACCATGATGGTTCAATGGGCGCCGCCATTGTTTATTCCACGTGACTGACCCCACGTAGTATCCAAGATGGTGTCTATTTCTTTCCGAGATTATTTTTGAAAAAAATGGTTGAGGAAGTTCCGATTGATGTGTTGCCTGCCAGGTTCTTATTTCAAAGTTATGGCCAGTTTAATATGAGCTTGGTTAGGTTTCAGATTAAACTTTTAATCTCTGCCAAAATGATAATCAGAGTTATTGGACATGTGTAAAAATATTCCTTGGGGTATAATGAATTTGTGTGTGAAGTTTCATGAACATAGGTCAAATACTTTACAAGTTCCAAGGTTAGGTTGCAGTTTAACGTGTGATGGACAGACAAAGTGATCCCTAAGTGTCTGCCATGCTATGCAGGCAACACAAAAAGTGTAAATTGTGAAACATTGAATTTATAGAAACTCATGTACTGTTAAACTAGATTAATACTAATAAACATTATTGAAAAACTAAAATTTAACAAAACACATGACCTACCAGTTCAAAGACCGCATGGTATCTGAACGGCGGATAAACACTCGAGGCCAACTCGTCCACTGCCGGACTCAACTTCTCTATAAGGTCCGCTAGATCATCAAGCTGAGATATCTCAACTTCAGAGTCACAGCTGCCATTTGTGGCAACAGCAGTTTTTGTCTTCTTAAGGATTGATTTAGAACACTTGGTAAGTCCAAGGCAATACTGTATGGTATTTCTGTCTGCCTCTGTCCATTTCTGGTCATTTTGAGAGGAATTACTAGTCATACCGAGGAAGTCGTCTAGTCCATCATCATCTTCGTCACAGTTTAAACCCTATAAATATGTATAACACGTAAAAAGTATACCCATAACACATGAAAAGTATACCTATTATGTACGCTTTAATTGAAGAAATCCATATTGGAAAATATATGTATTTAACAAGAGGTCAATGACCTTGAAGCTTTACTGATTGATTTTGATTTCAGGAAGTAGTCGCTACAAACTTGTTTTTTGAAAAATTATTTTTAGCCGTGGCGGCCATCTTGAATTTCCGGCCGACCTGAAATTTTGCTAGGATCAATAAGACATCAAGAGCAACATTCCTGTGAATTTTCATGAAAATCCGTCAAGTAGTTGCAGAGGAGTAGTCGCTACCAGTTTTCATTATATAACTCTATGTAAACAAAGATGGTCACTGGCAGCCATGTCTAACGTCGAATCAAAACGATTTTTGACAAGGACCAACATCATGTCATGCTGATCATTTTAGAAAAAGTCCCATATCAATATCACTTATAGTTTTCAAGAAGTAGTCGCTACAAACTTTTATTTTGAAAATTTATTTTTAGCAGTGGCGGCCATCTTGAATTTCCGGCCGACCTGAAATTTTGCTAGGATCAATTAGACATCAAGAGCAACTTCCTGTGAAGTTTCATGAAAATCCGGCAAGTACTTTCAGAGGAGTAGTCGCTACAAGTTTTCATTATATAACTCTATGTAAACAAAGATGGCCACTGGCAGCCATGTTTAATGTCGAATCAAAACGATTTTCGACAAGGACCAACATCATGTCATGCTGATCATTTTAAAAAAAGTGCCATATCAATATCACTTAGAGTTTTCAAGAAGTAGTCGCTACAAACTTGTTTTTTAAAAAACTATTTTTAGATTTGGCGGACACCTTGGATTTCACATCAACATGAATTTTTGCTAGGATCAACTAGACTTCATGGGCAACATTTCTGTAAAGTTTCATGAAAATCCATTCAGTAGTTTCAGAGGAGTAGTCGCTACAAAAAAAAGTTTACGGACGGACAGACAGACGGACGACGGACACCGCTGCACGGCATAAGCTCTGCTGATCTCTGATCAGTAGAGCTAAAAATAAGAGAACCAAATAGGCCTGAAGCGCTCATCTAGGATATACCCATAGTTTCTGAATACTCTCTAAGTCCATATTACTCTCTAAGTCCATATCATACGTCTATATATACCTTTGGACCCCTCAGAGACATTTGAACAAACTTGATGGTCTAGGATGTAAAGGAATCAGGATTCTTATAGGGAGCAAAATGGCCAATAGTGAGGTCAATGCCAGATCGCTACAGGAGAAGTTCATCAAGATCTTACCATCGTTCTGGAGAAGCATTTTGATTTTGAACTAGTGACCTAGTTTTCTGACAGAATGACTTGATTTGAATAAATATGAACAAGGGCAATGCAATTCCAGGATGCTACAAGTGAAGTTCATCAAGATACTACCATTGGTTCTGTCAGATATTTATTCTCAGTGGCCTAGTTTTTGTATATAACTGGAGATGTCTTCTCTTTGTTAGTCTTTGTATAACATGCAAAATCACTTTATGCAAATGTTGGGCCCTTGGAGCATGGCCATTTTTGACCCTTTATAGCATTGAGCCTTATGCTCAGGAGAGCTAAAAAAAAATTAGAGCTTACAAGATACTCCTTCATTACACTTTTTAATAACAAGATCAAACCTCTGTCAACTCGTTATGTGCATCATCTACCATAGGGAGATTCCAGTTTATCACAAGTAAAACAGCTGCTTATTGTCTGAAATATGAATGGAGAACACAAATGTAAATAAGTGATTACACTATTAGTATAGAGAGCGGGCCTTACAAAACAGCTATTTTGCAGCTAAAACACTATCTTTGAAAACAAAAACACCTTTCAAAAGTATGTCCAACCATAGATAATGGTTTATTTCTTGGAGTTAAAATTTATTAAAATTAGGCTTTAACCATTCTCACTGGGTAGGAACTCCATTATCAGCATCAGTAAAATGCTCGAGGAGAACGGGTCACAGATACTCCATAAAAAAGGCATGACAATTGTTTCACTTGAAAGGAACACACAAGCTATCTTGAGTTCTGTTTTATACGAAACATGAAATTACCTGTAAATGGTTCATGAAGCATAGTGTTCAGAACTTTAGAAAAAAACAAGAGGTCAATGACCTTGAAGCTCTACTGATTGATTTTGATTTCAGGAAGTAGTCGCTACAAACTTGTTTTTTGAAAATTTATTTTTAGCCGTGGCGGCCATCTTGAATTTCCGGCCGACCTGAAATTTTGCTAGGGTCGCTTACTAAATGGCACGCTTGTTTGGGGGAGAGAGAGATGTAGTTTTTATTTACCCTCGCTGTATTGCATGACGCATTTTAGCGAGCTTTTCTGTAGACGATTTTCGGCTTGGCAGTTGAGTCCGGGAAAGGTGAGGAGTCTCTCGTTCAAAGTAGATTACAGTTGATTGCAGCAGTAGATTAGAGAT